>JAADYG010000900.1:0-12072 GCA_023338115.1 Phytopythium boreale | reverse complement strand
GGGATGAGCATCATGGCGACCGTGATACCGGCGGCGATGTCGTAGACCAGGTCGCGCTGCACGTTGTAGCGCGGCAGCCATCGCGCGATGGGCACGTAGTAGTAGAACTTGTCGCGCGCCAGCTGACCGGCCGTGCGAGAGTCCTTCTTGAAGAATCCACCGAACGTCATGGTGACAGAGGAGGCGAACGCTGTTGCAGTTGAGCGAAGGCGGTTGTGTTGCTGGTGCTTGCTGGGGAGGGAGGTGGTCGCAGTGCGAGGCAAATGCGAGAATGAGCAGCCAGAGACGCCGCAAAGAGGCGCCGCCGCCAGCAACAGAGGCGTACTCTCCGTGGCAGTAGAGACACAGACGCAGTGGGCGGACTCAACGGGGGCGTAGACTAGAGCATAGGGGCCAGCAGGCGCTCCTTGCCCGTGGTAGTGTTGCTGCTTCTGGTTCTGGTGGCTTCCGCCTCTGGCCTCAGAGGGTTTGGTGGCGCGGTTAGATGGGCTCCGCGGCGCGCAAACCATTTCTTCCTCGCTCGCCGTCGGTTTTACGGCGTCGCTGGCTCCAACACGGCGCTGGCAATGCGCATTTACGACGCCGTGTCATCGTGTTTATAAGTGGCATACAAACTGCAGCATCAACATCAACGGAGACTTCTCTGGCTGCTTCGAGTGAGTTGCGGTGCACATTCAAAGTATGGCCCATCGCACCACCGCACCACCCGATTTGACAAATTCCATAGTTAAACCAAGTCAAAAGAGTGCAGACGAACGCGCACAAGTGGCAAGCGCGCGCTGGACGCACTAGGCCGCGTGTTGCTCCGCTGTCAGCGCCGCCACTCGTGATTGGGCGGATCGCAAGCTCCAAGTGGACCAATGGGCGAGCGGCGACCGACCACGGCGGCTTTGGGCGCGCGAGAAGCCCAGAAACTTGGATACAGTCTATCCTCTGTTTTTCGCGATAGTAGTACAAATACATTCTCGAAAGTTATATACACATGTAGGTCTTATACAACTTATAAAATGTTAAACCATTATATGACATATATAGATTGACACAAGTTATACATTTGTACTAGACACGAAAAACAGAGGATAGACTGTAACAAGCGCAGAGATGAGAATCGGAAGGAGGCCACAGCGTTGCACTATACAGCAAGGGGCTTGGCGTCTGGCGACGAAACGATGATTTCCCCTTTGCCGTACAGTTACGACCACGAAACGAGGAGAAGGTGGCGGCAGGTACAGTACTGTACAGTATTTGCCGCACCGGTTCCGAGTTGAAGCGCAGCAAGGGTGCAAGAGCGCCTACAAGTGGTCAGGCGCATCGGCAACTCGCTACTATATCGCTTTTCGCTTGACGTGGCGCCGTGCGGCGATCTGTTTGGCTGAAAAAAAGGAGATCTCGGCATAAAGGGGCGAGTCAGTGTGGAGAGTCTCCACACTGACTCGCCCCTTTCTGCCGAGAGGCGGCCTCGGGTCTGGCGTGGTGGGCTATGCCGCGTTGCTGTGGTGTCTCCCTGTTGTTGCCGTGGTACTTTACATTCTGCACCGCCCGGTGGTGCCAGGCGCACCTACACATTGGAGTGATCACAAATGTACGCCTCTGTTTGTGCAACCTCATTGAAAACGACGCATTATCATAACATTAGTGTGCGACAAGGCACGCCACTTTGAATCCTAACGCAGTTGGAAAGCCTTGCTTTACACGGCCGAGTCGTTGTTGGAGCTGCTGCTCGTGGCCCCGTTCGCCGCGTTCTCGCCACCAGCGTGTCCTTCCTCCAGACGAAGCAGGCCCACCGCCTCGTCAAGCGCCAGACACGGATTACCGGCCACCAACCGCTTGATCAGGTTCGTCGTGGCGATCACATCGTGCACGCGGCCCTTGGCGTTCGAGATCGCCAGCTTGATGTGGTGCACCGCCAGCTTCTCCTGCTGGTCCGAGATCACCTGCACCGTCGTCGCGTCGATCTCGTTCACGTGCTGCATGTCCAGCACGACGCCCACCACCCGCTCGACGCCGTCCTCGTGCAGTACACGCGCGATCTCCTCGTCCATAAGCTGAGCAACACGCTCGGCGTTGGCGAACATGACGGACGTCTCGATGCGGATCGCGACAACGCTGCCAAGGGGAGTCGCGTCGATGTACTGGTCGCGGTCTACCAGACTGCCGTTGTCGAGTTCCCCCAGCACCACGATGGGCGCCGTACGCGCCTTGAGCATCAGCGCGAGCACCGACACGATGATGGAGCCGATGAGGCCGTCGAGTACGCCGAGCATGAGCGTCAGGATGAAGGACAGCGTCCAGACCCAGAACTCGATGCGGTTGACCTTGTACAGCCACTTGGCCTCGTGGAACTCAACCAGCGAGCAACCCGCGACGATGATGATTGACGCCAGCGTCGCCTTGGGCAGGTAGTACATGACGCTCGTGAGCGTGTACAGCGCGATGATGATGATAAGGCACGTGATGATGGACGCGAGCTGTGTGCGCGCGTTCTGGAAGTTAACGGCCGTGCGCGACATGCCACCGGTGGGCGGCATGGCCTGGAAGAAGCCGGCAACAATCGCCGCGGCACTGAGACCGGTCAGCTCCTGGTCCGTGTTGATGTTCTCACCGCGCTGGATAGCGAGACGCTTGGCCATGGCGATACTCGACAGGAAGACCACCACGACAATGGTGACCGAGCGGTAAAGGATCGTGCCAAAGTCCGTGTGGATGAGGCCCTCGTTGTAGCCGTACCACGGCCACTTGGGGTCAGGGAACCCGCCTGGGATAGAGCCCGTGAGCTTGATGCTCTTCTTGCCGAGGGAGTAGCCGACGCCAGCACCAACAACACACACGATAAGCGGGCCAACGTCGCAGAGCGTGCGCGCCAAGAAGACGAGCACGCGCATCGCCGGCGACTTAGGAGTGGAGACCGTCGTCGACGCACCGTTGATAGCATACTTCTCAGCATCTGACGGGCCAACAGAAGGGGCTTCAGCAGCTCGATGCGCTTCGTAGCTTACGTATTGCTGGTCCGTCAGAGAGAAGCCCAGGTTGCTGCCGGTGCTGGGCTGCGCCGGCACAGGCGTGTACACCTGTTCGTGGCTGTTATCGGCGCCTTCTTCAACAGCCTCCAGTTTGCTCTCCGGCTGGAAGAGCACGCTAGCGGCGTGCGTCGGGAAGTAGTGCTTCTTGGCAATACGCAGTGCCTGGAGCAGCAGCATCGACCCGAGGCCGAGAAAGAGCGCGTTGAGATTCGTGCTACCGATCTTGGAGAAGATACGGTAGATGGTCACAACCGTGTACGTCGACGAGTCGATGGTGATCCCCAGCCAGCTAGGCACCTGCGCGAGAGCAATCAGGATGCCACCCGCCGACACAAAGCCACCCATGACCGGACGGGAGAAGAACTCGGCAAGCTGACTCAGGTTGAAGATGCGCACGAGCAGCAGGATGATGCCGGCCATGAAGGCGTAGAAGACACCCGTCGCCACGCGCTCGTCTTCGTCCTCGATATCCTCGAGGATCGTGCCCACCAGCAGACTCACTTCCGAGCCACTCGCCACCGACAGCACCGTCGACGAACCGAACAAAGCGTACACGAGCGGCGCCGTCGCAGCCGTGTACAGTCCGTGGTGCACCGGCACGTTCATGATGTTGGCGAGCGAGATCTCCTGCGGGATGAGCATCATGGCGACCGTGATGCCGGCGATCACATCGTTCTTCAGGTCGCGCTGCACGTTGTAGCGCGGCAGCCAGCGCGTGATGGGCAGGTAGTGCTCGACGCGCTCCTTGGTCGTCTGCTGCCGCGGACGGAAGTTCGGGTTCACCTGCCGGCGGCGACGCAACTGAAGAAGCTGCATGTTTGGTTGGCTAGCTTGGTTGGTGATCGGTCGGGCGGGTCTACTTGTTATAATGCCGTTGGAGAACCGGATCGGATCGTTGGAGGCGACAGCGGTGGATAAACGCCCGAAGCAGCGGCGGCTGGGCGCTCGGTGGCGAATTGAAGAATGAGCGAGTCGTTGAACAGACTGGCGGTGCACCAGGCACACACGACGCACTAAGCGGACCGAGGGGTCTACAGTCCCAATTGAGCCGGTCCCGCGCTCGTGCTGTACAGTACACCGGAGGTGAGAACGGGCCCGCGCGATGAGCAGTCAGCCGAACGGATCAATTGAAGAAGTGGCGCCTGGCACATAATGTGCGCGACTGGCTGGAGCTCTTGTCCGTCGTGGCGGCGCGTGTTTGACCTGTTTATTTTGATAACATGCTGGGATCGAATAGATTTTGAGTTAGGAAATTGCGACACGTTGCAGACCATATGCCCACTCTGTTTACGGCATAGACTGTGTAAATGCATACTTGTCGCTGTTTGCACAACCCAGGGTCATTATTTAAGCTAAACCAGTATCCTAAGGGATAACGGAAGATCGCAATGCAGTGCGCTCTCGGCTGGAACGATCTTGACGCGCTCCAAAGAAACGAGCACCAGCGAGGCTCTGAAGGAAACCGAGACCCCGGATTGCGCGTGTTTGCTATACTGCACCCTGCCGTACTTGGAATAAAGTGTTGCTTCAACCCGGAGCGGCTTGGTTACAGCACAGCCTTGACGGCAGGGCGGCGGCGCCCTGGCCAGCCGAACGAGCGGTCTACTGAAATAACACCCGATCCGGACACTTCCGTCCAGCCAGGCTCATCCTAGCGGTGCACGGCTCGGCGCTGCGTTGGTCGCGGCGCGGGCGTTGATTGGTCGGCGCGTCGCCCAACGGCGAGCAGCACTGGGCGAACGTCAAGCACCGGCAAGCCAATGGGACGGAGCCTTGGCCGCGAGTCGCCACGACCTGTGGCCCACGGGCTGACCTGAACTTCTGACTCAGAGGGCACAAGGGCTCTCCAGGACGAGCGAGCATCGAACTACCGATGGTGTGACGGGCAGGAGGGGAGGGGAGGGGAGGGGAAGGGAGGGTCCCGTGCCGTTGGATCCAGCAACAGCTCACGGAATCCTCTGGACACTGCGGAGCTTCACGGGTGTAAAGGAACGATGGGTTGCAGCTCCTCACTGTGTGTGCCGAGTGAGGAGCAACCACAGCTCCCACGGCACTTGCGCGCTTTGTGCCTGTACCTGCGCGTTGCTCATCCGCACGCAGCCCACAGGTCTCTGCTGTCCACTTTGCCTTCATTAAATGAGATAGAAGCTGATTCCCGCCAGTACAGTACTGTAGGTAAAGTTGTCACACTCGCAAGGTGATGATGATCACAGGAGTTCTATTCATTTAAGAATCCTGAAACTGGCGCAGCCGAACTATGAAGTGCATCGGCCTCTGGAGCGAACAAGTTCGATCCCAGGCTAAGCATGTAGATAGACCGCGGCGTACGGGTTCCGACAGTGTCGTGTCCGTGTACTGATATTCCGTCGTGGATGACTTGTCCGTCAGCGTGCCGAGCAGGTATCTGGTCGCCGCTGTGCCTCCGGTGAGGAGGGGTAACCATCGACACCACGCGTAGGCGTGTAGCGCTGCTCTGAGGGTTCGTATGCTTCCGATCTTGTTCCAGTCGAGATCGTCGAAAACAGCTTGAAGCGTGCGCTTCATCGGGTCCGGCGAACAGTAAACTGTCATTGACATCACCTCAGCCGCGTAGTACGTTTGTCTGGACACTATGACGGCGAGAAGTGCTTGAAGATCGTCGCTTGGCCGCGCAATCACGCCAAAGCTCGACCAGGGTTCGGTCGCACCGAGCCGATCTTCGACCCATACCCAGCACTTGTGTTTGGGGCTGCGCGCAAAGCGTAAGATCACGTGCTGCGACGTCCAGGTGGACTGATGTGTAGGTGGTTCTTGGAGGAGTGCCGGAATGCGTCTCCTCTCATGAGATTTGCTGGATGCTGAGCCAGGCGTTGAGCGACTGCTTCACATTGCCTGAGGCATCGCCCCCATACCGCTACCGCCGTGGCTGGAGGGCTGCCGCGGTGGACCGTGTCGTTCCTCTATAACCACAACTGGGCCGGACACACTCGCAAGGTCGTGCAGTTAGAGCATGGTTCGTAGACAACATTTTACAGCTTCCAGAGATAGCGAACCCGACGCCAGTGACTCCTTGTGGCGCGCGTCTCAATGTTTTCCGCGACTGCAATGTACCACAGGTTTCCATACAGGACGTGCTTGGTCTCACCCATATCACGCAACAAGGCCCAACAGAAACGCGACTCGCGTGTCCGATGCTGCTGGATTCGGCCCCTTTCCTCCCATCCCGATTAGTCGCGGAGCCGTGCGTGCTCCGCTGACCGTCATCAGCGGTTCTGGACCGCACCCGCACATCAGACGAACTCCTCGGCCCGGATCTTCTCGCACAGCGGCACATTGCACTGCGGGAGGCTGCAGTTCATTGCGTGGTAGGCAAAAAGCTCAGCCGTGACGTGTGCGAGGCGACTGGCGCGCCAGCGCTCGTTGTGCGACGCCCAGCACGCGCTGCGCAGGAAGCGCTTCATATGCGGGCACAACTCCTGGAACTCGGTGTTGGTGCACCGCGTGTCCTCGCAGTTGCACGCGTGGACGAGCAGGCTGTTGCTGCGCAACGGGCTCGCCTCCAGCGTCTGCACTATCTGTCGACATCATACCAAATCAGTTAGTCAAAGTAACGGTTATGCACCGTCTCGTCCTAGACGAAGTACATACCGAAGCCGACGCTGCGGTCGACGGCGCGCCGTTGCTATTAGCCGATTGTTGGTCGTTGCCTGCAGGGGTAGAGCCGTTCGTCACAGGCGCCGACGTCGCTGACAACGATGCGATTGCTGTACCAGTTGACTGTGTAGCCGAGTCGGCGTAGCTGTCGACTGGCTGTGCGTTTCCTACATTGGACCGGACGCCACGAGCGTGAACGGTGGCAACGTCGCCTCCCGGCACCGCCCCGCGCGCTGGCTCCTGCTTCACGACGACCGGTTCGGCCGGCGCGCTCGGAGAAACCGCCTCTGCTGCCGGTGTGTTGGGCGTAGACGCAGCGGAGTTGATAGTAGCTAGGTGTTCAGACTGCTGCTCCTTTCGCCGCTTGTCGGCGCACGTAGGGCAAAACCAGTCACCCTCCGGGACGCCCGGCAGCGGGGGCCGCAAGCAATACGTGTGGTACTCTGTCCAAACACACAGAGCAGACACGTTATCGTGAGCACTTGGTCCTGTCACGATGCAAACCCTGCAGCAGCAGCACGTACCGTCCTCGCAACCGTCACAAATGAGGATCTTGCCCTCGTTCTCGCTCGTGCGGCACACGGCGCACACGGTCTGCTCTTCCTCATCGTCCTCCCCTTCCATAGCAGCGCCCTCCTCTCCTGCCGCTTCGTCACGGGCACGAGCGTTGCTCTCGTCGTCCACCTCCACGCCCATGTCGACGTCCTCCTCCTCCTCCTCCTTGTGCTCGCTCTGCTCGCCCGTCGGCCGCGGCGGCTGCTGCTCAAAGTCGCTGAGCTCGTCCATCGGGTCGATCTCGCGCGTCTCCACCTCGCTCGACGCCTCGCTCAGGTAGTCGTTCACGTTGATAAACTGCGGGTCGCGCGTCGGCGTCGTCACCACCGTCGGTACCGTCCGTGGCGCTTGTGCCGAGGCCGCTTTACCACAAACAGGAGCAGCATACAAGAGAGTCAGTCTAGCTAAGTATCGACGCCGCTGCTATTAGCACAATCGGCCACTGCGTTACCTGGCGGCGCCGGGGCGTAGCGGGTGGCCGGCTGCTCGACCGGTCGCGGCGCGTATCGCTCGGCCTCGCCGGGGAAGTTCCGCACCATGATGCGGTACATATACTCGTCTATAAGCTTCAGCCGCGGGTCCTTGGCCAGCTCCTCCTCCCAGTCATACACTGGGAGCTCAGCGGCCGCAGAGGCGCCCGACGTCGGCGCCATCGTCGCCATCGCTTCTTCTCCTGGACGGTTAGTTGGTGATGGGATTTTGCGCGGCAAAGCGCAGATATTGACCAACGGTAAACGTCCGGATACCGGGAGCGGAATTATACATGACGTATAGTGTATAGTATAAGTATACTTGCGCTGCATATATTTGGATACAATTGCGTATAGATATTTGGAAATATTTGCGAAATACGTATAAATGCGCGCTGTGGTTTTTGACCTTGAAAAGTCGCGAGGTGAGCCAAAACGCGATTTTGCACAACGCGAGATTAAAATCATTACGATAGAGTCAGAATTAAACTACACGACTTTTTATGTAGTTGGCCGCTTATACTTTACTGTATGCACTGCGCCCCGCCATGGACAACGTCTGCGGTCTTAGAGCGCCGCCAGGACAAGCGCGAGCGTCGTGGCGAGCGGAACAGCAAAAGATGCGAGCGTCGAGCCAGCAATGGGCGCGGCGCCGTTGCTGCCGTCCTCTCCATCGTCGGTCCCGCCGTAGCACGGGATCTCGGACGACGGGATGCGGCTGAGCGCCTTGAGCAGGTCCTCGTACGGCTGCTGCCACGACGTCGTCTGGAAGACACCGTAGTGCGTGCGGCCGAACGCGCCCTTCTTGCCGTCGGCCGTGTCCTCAAGGTAGAACTCCGTGTCGGGGTTGAGCGCCCAGAAGTACCCGCCCTGGATGGACGCGGCGAAGTCAATCAGGTAGTCGAGCGCCGCGGTCTGGTGCGGCTGCGCGTCCGCGCCGTACACGCCGCTGAACGAGCCGAGGACGAGCGGGATGTCGCCATTGGTCGGCAGCGACCCGAGCGCTTCCTCCATCACCTTCTTGTAGTTGGCCGTCAGCTCCGTGGTCGACAGGTGCGCGTACTTCTTGCACATGATGCTGGACGTGGTGCACCCGATCTTGCTGTCCGCCTTGACGCCGCCGACAAAGTCCAAGCACTCGGTCACGGTCTCGCTCGTGTCCAAGTTGTAGCTGTCGATCATGTCCTGGTCGGACGAGCAGTTGCTCTCAGCCGTGTAGAAGTAGTTTTGCGGCTTGACGGCATGCGCGTGCGCGTGCGGCGCGTACACGATCTTGTTGGCGACGCTGATGTTGACGGGGTTCTCGCTCGCGTTCTTCATGTTGCCGCCGTCCCAGTGGTCGCTCAGCACGCTGTAGTCGTCCGAGACCATGAAGCGCTGCGCGTCCGTGGGCGAGCTAGCGCCACCTACGAACGCGAGCCACTGCGGGCAGGTGGTGACCACCGTGTTGGCCAGCACCTGCGCAGCCTGATGCCAGTCGTTCTTGACGCTCGAGTCCGCCTCGTTGGCATTCCACTCGACCTCCATCATCTCGTTCTTGAGGTCGATGCCAAGGATGTTCCAGTACGCCTTGTTGCACAGACGCTCAGCCAGGTAGGTGATGGCGCGGTAGGCGCCCGACTCGGTGATGTTGACGTACGGCGCCGTGTACCAGTACGCGTCCTGGTCGTACTTGGTGAGCAGGTGGATGTCGAGCAGCACCGTGATCTTCTTGTCCTGGAACGTCTCGATCACGCGCGCCAGCAGGTCAATGTACTTGACGTGGTTGATGTCGTCCCACGTCGTGTACTCGGGGTTGTCGTACTGGTGGATGTACGCGATCTGCGGCTCCGGCTCCGCGTACACGTACTCGGCGTTCAGCGGCAGCCGCACCGAGTTGAATGAGTTGTTGCTCAGGAACGACAGCAGCGTTTTCTGTCGCATCCTTTTAAGTCAGTGATCGCTCCAGTATAGACAAGCGCGGGTACGTCGTAACTCACCACTTTAGTGCCCTGCGTGCCGTACGAGTTCTTGGTCGTGGACCCGTAGAGCCCGTCGGGGATCATGTTGATCTTCTCCATGCCGCTCCAGGTCACACCCTTGATGTTGATCTCGGTCTGCGCCGTCGTGTTGTCCGGATCGACCGCCCAGATCTTGCCCTCGCGCGCCACGTAGTTGGGGTGGCGGCACTCTGGTCACGCGCAGCACGTCGTCAGTCGGAGTGTTGCGTTGGACTACTGTAATAGTCGCTCACACACGATAAAAGCCGCACCTTTGAACGCGGCGGCCGCGCCCACGAACAGCAGCAGCGCCACCAGCGACCGCGTAAAGGACGACGCCGACATGGTGAAGACGCGCTTTACACTGCGGTTCTGTACGTGTACGTCCTGGAACAGGAAGTCCTCGCCGGCGTGTCGCTTGGTCGAGGCGGATTCGGAAATGAACAACCGTCGGGCGGAAGCGGCGGCAGAAATCGAGCGGGGGCTAGTCGCGACGCTAGCGGCACCGATCGATGGAGGCTTCACCCAGATCTGAATCACTTATATCAATGAAATTCGATTATAAAGGCTCAGCGGAAACACTCAAGTGTAATTATACAACGATACACAGCTGACACCTTCGCGCCACAAGCTGAAACGAAATATTTGGCGAGCGAGACACTCTCTTTCACTGTTTGTTTGTGTTTATGGCGATTAAAGTAGGTACACTTTTCTCCGGACGGCTGTCTTCAACCCCTACCCCTCTTCAAAGTGAACCCACTGTCTTATCTTACTTTATACAAATCATTTGCCCCCACTTTTTGCGCGTCGTAAACTTGTGGCAAAACGCGCGACGCGAAACCGTACCCATAAATTTTACCGTCAGTATTGGGCGATCGTTACAGATAATTAGTATCGAGTAAAAGAACGCGAGCGAGCGCAACCAGTGGTCGCTCGTATGATCTTTAGACGCATAATATTATTCGTATGTTATTATATACTTTGCGGATAAGATGGCATGCGCACTTTGACACTTGCTTTAGAACATAGGATATCAGTTGCCGAGCAGTTGCGGCTGAATTATAGTTTCTTCTGTTGTCAACCACGCAGCGCGAAAAGCCGCGGCCGTGGCGATGGCTACAGTGTCTGAACATCCATTGAGTGAGTGCGGTGGTTTCAACCGTCGGCATCTTAGTTGGAATGTCGCACACACAAAAACTCCGTGGACGCCCATCGCACTGGTGCTTTCTTGCTCGAACGCTCTTCCAGCGCGGATGCCACTTCAGTATCGCAAAGACGATGTGAATCTGCGGTCGGCATGCTTCTGTTGGTTAGCCGCAGCTCGCTGTGAGCTGTAAGGGGTCACGAGTCGTGGAGTCATACAGTTGTTCCGCCGGTGATTGAACCGTTGGAGGCGCTTAAAATCATCTTCAGCTCGGCCTTTCGACGGGAAATACGAACTCTCGATGAAGGCAAGGTAAATGGGGGGGACTACGTTGATTTGAACGATCGCAATCAGACGGACACACCGCTGTCACATTGTCCGAATTCGCAGTACAAACGTTCAAGCTCATCGCATCCGCTCACGTGTGGCAATTTATATGCGCCAAAAACCATTCCGTGTTGAACCGTGGAGATGGAGCCTCACATGTTGAACTACTGTACACTTCAGTATCGTATCTACGATACCGTAAGCCTTACACTGTGCGTTGCTGTGCCGCGCGACCAAAACTGAACTAGTGTGTCCGTGTTAACGGCTGAAAGCCTTTTACAGTCAATTTGCACGGTTTACTGTACTGTACCGGGCATCGGCACTGCCACTCGGAGCTGCGGTTGTTAATCTGGCTGGCTGGCTTCATGCCAGCCATAAATCATGGCGCTCTCGCTTTTCTACTCTCTAATATTCTCGAAATAATTCAGAATGAGCGAGCCTGTCCCAAGTGACTTTTGACGCGACAAAGCCTTCAAAGGACGCAGAGACAGCAGACGGCAAGCAGATCACGCACCCTTCGCTTTACTGTCATTTCTGGTGTAGGTACCGTAAAACAGGAGTTATATCCGACCATAAGTTATATCCGACAACTAATCTTGGCCAATCAAAACGCGGTATGAAAGCCCTGAGAAATTATAAGTTATATCCGACACCTCACTTTGACTGGTGAGGCGACCGAGTAAAATTATCCTTGGCAGAGCTAATTTTGACCCAGCCATGACAACCGTCCACCAACCACGCCAGCGATTAAAACTCAACCCGAACGGAGGACGGCGTCCGAAGCAGTACAAGCGCTCCACGGTGACTTATGAGTTCCGTCTGCAAGTCCTTCGCTTCTTCGATGCGAACACCATGGCCGCGACTCTACAGCGGTTCTTCCCGGGCCTGACGGGCACTAATCGCGACACCAAGAGGAAGAGCGTGTACCTGTGGGCCAAGCAGCG
>JAADYG010000090.1:0-64632 GCA_023338115.1 Phytopythium boreale | reverse complement strand
TCCTGTCGGGTCGACCCAATCGACCGATTGATCGCCGCCGACGCCACAGCTTCAAGCTCGCCGTTTCGGCTAGGAATAGCAGGTCCAGAATGGAGAATGGACTCGCGCGCACAAATAGAACGCCTTCTTCATCCGAGAGCTGAGCTCGCTTTGTGCCTTGTCCAGGGTCGAGTCGAGCGCGAGTTGGAAACCCAACGCAATTCAATACGGCCAAGTGCTTCAGCTGCCGTAGTGCTAGGTGTCAACAAGATGTCCAGGGTCATAGAGCTAGCTTCATGCGAGGTCGACGGCCAATATCTGGTGTATGCTGTCCGCGCACTACTCCAAGTATTACTCCTAGTTCTCAACGCATTCGGCAGAGCAGCGTCAGCTTATAGAAAAGGCACAAATTCATTTTTCTCTTACGGTTGTTTTGTTGCCGGTCGCCTGCTCTCATTCCACTCGCGCAAGCCGCTCCATACGCGCGCGAAAACGCAGCGAGCCATCGATCGCCGGCCTTGGCATAGTGGCGCCGTCATAGTCCACGCCGACGGCGACGCTTAGGCCGACTTGTAGCCGAGGTACTTGGTGAGCATGGCGCTCGTGGCGCTGTTGAAGCCCTCCACGGGCGCACCGCTCGTGCGCGAGGCCTGCAGCTGCGAGCGCACCTGCTTGGCGAGCACCTTGCCGAGCTCGACGCCCCACTGGTCGAAGCTGTTGACGCCCCAGATCGCGCCCTGCACGACCGTGCGGTGCTCGTACAGCGCCAGCAGCTGGCCGGTCGTGAACGCGTCCAGCTTGGTGAACAGCAGCGAGATCGACGGGCGGTTGCCCGGGAACTCCTTGTGCGTGCGCAGGTTCTCGGGCACGCCCTCGGCCTTCAGGTCGTCGAGCGACTTGCCGCGCGCGAGCGCGTCGGCCTGCGCGAAGAAGTTGGACATGAGCTCGTCGTGGTTGCTCACGGCCTCGCCGGCGAGCAGCACGGGGTTCTGCGACTCGCAGAAGCCGATGAAGTCGCACGGCACGACGCGGCCCTGGTGGATGAGCTGGTAGAAGCTGTGCTGGCCGTTCGTGCCGGGCTCGCCGAAGTTGATCTCGCCCGCCTGGAACGGCAGCTCGACGCCCTCGACCGTCACGCGCTTGCCGTTGCTCTCCATGTCGACCTGCTGGATGTGCGCCGAGAAGCGCAGCAGCGCCTGCGAGTACGGCAGCAGCGCGCGCGAGCTGTGGCCCAGGAACGACGAGTTCCAGACGCCGAGCAGGCCGAGCAGCACCGGCAGGTTCTCACGCAGCGGCGCCTCGAGCAGGTGGTTGTCCAGGTCGTGCGCGCCGGCCAGGAAGCGCTCGACCTGGTCGAAACCGTACTGGAGCGCGAGCGGCACGACGCCGACGGCGCTCGTGACCGAGTAGCGGCCGCCGACCCAGTCCCAGAAGCCGAAAATGTTGGCCTTGTCAATACCAAAGGCCTCGACGAGCGGCACGGCCGAGCTGGCCGCGATCATGTGCTTGGCGACGGCGTCCTTCTCGCTGGCGCCCTTGGCGACCAGGTCGTCCACGAGCCACTTGCGCAGCGTGCGCGCGTTCAGCATCGTCTCGGCGGTCGTGAACGTCTTGGACACGACGACCACGAGCGTCTCCTCGGGGTTGAGCCCGGCCGTGGCGCGCGCCACGTCCACGGGGTCGACGTTGGCGAGGAAGCGCAGCGTGCGGCCGTCCGCGGCGGCGTGCGCGGTCGGCTCGAAGCGCAGCGCCTCGTAGACGAACTCGGGGCCGAGGTAGCTGCCGCCAATGCCGATCGAGATGACGTTCTTGAGCTGCTTGCCGGTCGAGCCGACCTTGGCGCCCGAGCGCACCGCGTCCGAGAAGGCCTTGATGGCGTCCAGCACCGCGTGCACCTCGGGCACAACGTCCTGGCCGTCCACAATGAACTGCTTGCCCTTGGGCGCGCGCAGCGCCATGTGCATCACCGCGCGGTCCTCCGTCGCGTTCACATGGTCGCCCGCCGCGATCGCCGCCTTCATACCGATAGGGAAAGAAGCATTAGATGACGAGCAGTACGCACGCACCCCAAGCAGAATAGACAACGCACCAGCTTAGCCTTGAGGTTGGCCGTGTCGGCCAGCTCAAAGAGCAGGTCGAGCGTCTGCGGGGTCGCGTTCTGGCGCGAGAAGTCCAGGTAGATGCCGCGCTGCTCCGTGCGCATCACCTCGTTGCGCTTCTCGTCCGCCAGCAGCGCGCGCAGGTGCGTCTGCGCCTTGACGGTCTCCGCGTGCTCCTGCAGGCGCTTCCAGGCGGCCGAGTCACTGATCATCGTGGCGGATTCACTTGGGGGGTTGAGGGATGAAGAAGAGGGAGGAGACTTCTCACTTGCGCGGCGTTTTGTCGAATGCGCCCCGCTTGTCTATGGGCGCAGAGGGGCTTAGCTGCAGCTCCCCCTCCTCCCCCAAAGACGCAACGCAATCCATCCCAAAAGCGAAACCGAGATGACGGTTTTCAACTATCCATTATTAGAGGTCGATTGTTATCTGTAGTTGATAAGATTGTGGTGGAAATGGGGAGGGTATGTGTTGTAACAGGTTGAAGGGCGAATCTTTGCGTGGGGTACACCAGGTTGTCGCTTGGGGGAAGCGTGATGACGGTGCGTCGGCGATCGGGAGTCACCTTCACTTGTTGGCAATTTGTGTCATTCCATCGTCGACCCAAGCAACATAGCAAAAACCCAGCGAGCAATTGTCGAGACTTCGGCATATACCGTACTGTATGTACACTGCACTCCGATGCGAGTTGAGGGCGCTGCTTTGGCGCGTGCGTTTGCAGAGAAACGCGTTCGTTCCGCCCACTGACACGCATCGGCTGCTGCTGCTGCTTGGGGCGTCTCGCCAAGCGCAAAGGTGGACAGCACGGGTGGAAGGCAGGCCGCCGAAAGCTCTCATCTCTTTGCTACGCGCGTTCACGCTCAGTGTCCACTCTTGCAGCGCGTGGCTCTCCCCCGCGAGTCCCCAGCACTGGCCAGCTTGCTTGCTCATTGAAGAAACCACACGCCAACCAATGGGTGTTTGGTTTTTTGCGTTCGCCATGCGACAGATTTCCACCTGCTGCATCCGGATAAGTTCGCCCGTGGTGTATACTCATCACGCAATACAGTTTCCATAATTGTATAATAATAAAACCAATTATTCGTCGAAAACAATAATTGAGGGTTCGGCCTGCAATGCTCCTGTGTGTGTGTTTTCCTCATCAAGCGGTTCAAAAAATGAGCGGGACCTCCTCGACGGGGTTCTCGGCGGCCGGGGGCGGGGCCGCTGCTGCCGGCGGCTCGCCGCTGAACGGCCACCGACCAGGGGAAGCAGATGGACAAGACGCGTCTGCTGCTGCTGTCGCCGCCGCCGCTCCGACGCCGCCGCTGTTCACGCAGACCAACGTGCGCAAGCCCGAGTACTGGCAGTTCGCGCGGCTGATCGCGCCGGCCGCGCGCCTGCCCGAGGGCAAGAAGGCGTGGACCACGCACGACGCGACGGGCATCTGGTGCCTGCGCTGCGCCAAGTCGCTCAACTACCAGAAGGGCAGCAGCCAGAGCATCCGCTACCACATGGAGACGCGGCACTTCGAGGAGCTCACGAGCTTCCGCGAGCAGCTCAAGCGCGCAAAGGTATGGACCGTGTTATACCTCTACTTGCTACCCTGATACTAGGCGTATGCAACGCTAACACGTTTGTTTCCACAGGCCGGGGGCGCAGCGGCAGCGGCGGCGACGAACAGTGCGGGCCACAAGCGCAAGTTTGACGAGCAACGGGAGAGCAGCGACTCCCCTCTGCTCTTGGTGGCGTCTCCGCCTCCAGTGCCAGCCGTCCAGAGCGTGAACACGACCCCCGTGAGGACAGCAGCATTGAATACACCGCACCTGACGACTCCGCCGGTGCCGGCGCCAGCACCAGCACCAACCGCAGCACAACCAGCGACGGCGCCGAGCGAGAGCTGGAGCAGGAACGTGGAGCGCCGCGGAGGGTTCTGGGGCAACGCGTACTGGTACGACCTGCAGCTGCACCGGCGCATGCCGCTGGCCGAGCGCACGGTCTCGGAGCTGGTCATGGCGCTGCCTCCGTGCGACGGCAAGCGCATCCTGGACGTCTGTGCCGGCAGCGGCCGCGCCTCGGTCGCGCTTCTGGAAGCGTACCCGACGGCCAGCGTGGTGCTTCTGGACTCGTCAAGCGAGCGGCTGAGCATCGCCAGCAAGCGACTCGCGTCCAAGGGCTTGACGGGGCAGTTTGAGACCGTTGTTCGCGCCGTGGACGCGTCGGACGCGAGTGCGCCGCCGCTGTTGCCGCATCCGGTCGACGTCGTGGTGGGCTGCCTCGCGTTCCACGTGCTGGTCGAACGCCCCAAGCATTATTCCCCGGGCTCCGTCAACTCTGCTGGAGCGCCATCCGTGCCCGAGCAGTACGAGCGCGTCTTCCGCTCGATCTGGAACTCGCTCAAGCCAGGCGGACACGTGATCTTTGGCGACCACGTGGGCCAGCTCCCGCTGTTCGAGCAGCTCCAGGCGCTGGCGCGCGTCGGGTTCGTGGACGTCGACTGCGCGTGGCGACAGGACGACTCGTTCGTTGCCGGCGCGCGCAAACCGCCGGCCGTGGACCACTGAGTGTCCGTCTATCCGCCGTGTATCGACCGGATTTTCGAAGAGGTAACCACGCTGAAACACGAAACTGCCTTGCGTATAAATACTCGGTGTCGACTCGTTCCCGGCCCGAGTGTATCGACCGTGAGGCTACAACAGCGCCAGCGATCGATCAAGCATGAGCGAGACGCGTCGGCCTTCCTTCCCAACGCCGCGCCCCAAGACCACGGCGTCTTCCCGGCCGCGACGTCAACTGACCGCGCAGGACAGTCGCCGCCTGGGCATCACCGCCTCGAGTGGCCGAGCCGGAGGTATCCCGACGGTCGTCTTCTCGAGCCAGAAGCTGTTTGTGACGGTCGGAGGCGCCGCGGCCTTCTACTCGGCCGCGCTCTCGTGCGCATCGACCCACCCAGTCACCGTGCGGCCGACGAACATGCCGCCAGGCCTGCGCGTGTCGCCGTCGCTTCATGTGTTCACACGCGACGACTGGCGCTCGCCGCGTGTGTTCCGCGTCGCCGCGCCGGGCAGCAACCTGCTTGATGACCACAGCGGCGCGCTCACGAGCAGGGACCCGCACCGCGTCCAGACCGTCGACCACGTGAGCAGCAGCATGGACGCGCGCTTCCAGTCGCCGCGCGCGCTGCTCGTGCCGCCCGTCGTCTGCGTGCAGGTCAACACTCGGCTGGGTTGCTGCGTGTTCACCTCCGGCCAGGCAATGGGCACGAACATGCGAGCTGGAGCGGCCGGTCAAGGAGCAGCGAAGGCATCAGGGCCACCAACGACGACGTCCAAGGCAGCGCAAAGTTATCACGAGTTCACCGAGATCGAGCTTAGTGTCGACGACCAGGCCGGACGCAAGACACTGGTGGCGAGATCCACCGTGTTAGTCCAGCAGCCACCAACGTCTCCTGCAGCCAAGACAATACCGTGCGAGCCGCCAAGAGCGACGTCGGCGGCGTCGATGGCTGCGATGGCAGCGGTCGAGGCGGCCAACGTAGCCACCGTGCGAACCGCCGAGATGCTGGAGCGCCGACGTACAAGGCGGAGTCTGCTCAACCCGCCCGTAGCAACTTCCAGAGCTGGGTGCGCAGTTGATCCGAGCGTTCCGCTGCCGCTGATCAATGGCGTCGCACCCAGTGGTGGTGCGGTAGACACTAGCGCCGGGTTCTGCGCGTACTCTGCCAGCGGCAGCTTGGCCCACGAAGCCACGAGCAACACGATCGTCACGGTCGCGAGCCGCGCCAACCACAGCGTGCTGCTGTTCAAGGGCGGCGCGCTGCTCTCGCTCGGTAAGCTGCTCGAGCACGATCCCACCACCTCTAACCCGACCTCCTCCGTCAACGCAACGATGATAACGTTGCAGACTGGCGCTGGAGCCGACGCCGCGCTCAGCCGCATGCTCGTGGACGTCGCGTGTGGAGACCACCACGTGGTCGCGATCACAGAGCAGGGCTACCTGCTCACATGGGGCGTCGCGCGCGACGGGCGGCTAGGACATGGCCAGCCCGGACATCCCATCTCGACAATGGTCGGTGGCGATGACGATGACCAAACCGACACAGCGACAGCGACAGCAAGACCCATGCCATCGACGACAATGGCACCTGCAGCCATCCGAGAGCCGCAGGTGGTGCGGTCGCTGCTCCACAAGCGCATTGTACACGTTGCGTGCGGCTCCAAGCACTCAATCGCGCTCGCAGAGGACGGAGACGTCTTCTCGTGGGGCCACGGCGTGTTCGGCGCGCTAGGGCACGGTACCTTCAAGAACGTCGACGCCCCAAAGGCGGTCGAGTCGCTGCGGGGCCAGCGCGTCACGCGCGTGGCGTGCGGAGATATGCACACGGCTGTGCTGCTGGCGTCCGGAACGCTGTTAACGTGCGGGTGGAGCGAGCACGGGCGGCTGGGTCGTGCTTGCAACCCTGTCGACCTAGCGGTGAAGGTGAAGTCCAAAGCGAGTGGCGACTACTTCGACGACGACGATGCCAACGACCGGCGGTCGTCGTCCTACTCGCCAAGTCTCCTGCCCGTCGAGATCAAGACCGGTCGTCATCCGGACAGCGACGACAGCGAGGCAGAGAGATGCACGTACGTCACGTGTGGCGCGGCGCACACGTTGCTGCTGACATCTACCCACGGTGTGCTGGCGTTCGGCTGGAACGTGAACGGACAGCTCGGCGTGGGTGACTGCCGCTCGCGCTGGGCACCAACTCCTGTCGACTACTTTGAGGGCAGCGCCTACATCGTCTCGGCGCTGGCGGCGGGCAAGTTACACTCGCTCGCGGCGCTGCAGGACGGCCGGCTCTTTGCCTGGGGCAGCGATGAGCTTGGCCAGTGCGGCGTCGGCTCCTTCCCGCAGATCTACACCATCCCGCACCTCGTGACTTCCATGGTCGGCCTCCACGTCTCGCAGCTGGCCGCCGCCGATGGCCACTCCGTCGTACTGACGCTGGGCGCCCAGCGACACCTGGACGCGCTGGAGGCGAGCCACCCACAGCGGTACGCACAGCTTGTCGAGCGGTTCGAGGCTGCAGTGCAAGAGGACGCGGCACGGCGCGCGCTAGTGTTCGCTCGCGCCCGGGAGAAGCAGCTGCGGCACGAAGCGCGCGCTCGGAAGCGGAAGCCGCTGGGCGCGGCGGTGCTGGATGAGGCAGCGATCACTTCGCTATCAGCGAGGACGTCGGCGGCGGTGGCGATGGCCGGCACGAACACGTCGCTGGCCAAAGTGCTGGCAATGCAAGCGCGTGTGGAGCAGGACGTGGCCAGCTTTGAGCGAGCGCAGCCGCCTATACTGGACAGCAAGTGTACGATCGCGGAGGCTGCTGTCAGAAGGCGGCAGCGGCCCCAAACGGCGAATGCAGCGTTGAGTTCGAGCACCTGGGCGCCGTCCAAGCTCCAGCAAGCGACCGTGTTGAGCACTGGTAATGGAGATGGCGTCGAGACTGGTGCGAGCTTCAAGAGCGACACCAAGGAGCCAGAAGGAGGTGGCAGGGGCGACGCAACGGACTATGAAGAGGAGCCTCGGCAGTCTTTGTCAGGACCGAGACCACACACGGCAGGCGCGAGACGACCAGTTCGCTGCTCGAGCGCTGCGCTGTGGCGCCAGTCACGACTGTTTACCTTCCATCCGACCACGAAGCCGACGCCAACTTCGACCAAGACCAACGCCAAGCGGTCGGCGACTAGCGCAGGGCGTGCTCGGCCGTCTACAGCCAGCAGGATGAGCAAGGAAGCGCGGGCGCAGCTGGGCGCCCTGCTGGACGACGGCTACGGCACTGACAGGCCGAAGTCTCCGGCGATATCGGTTGACAGTCGACCGCCAGGGTCTGGTGGAGAGCGGGGCAGCGCCCTGTTGAGCGTGGCGCTCGCGGCGATGGAGCAGCAGCAGCGGGAGGCGGCGTGGTTCCCCGTGTCGAGGCCAAAGTCGGCCCCGTCAAGGGCACGAACGACGCGCGCGAGCTGAGACCAGACGGAGAAGAGGAAGAGGAGACGCGTGAATAGGATACAGTAACCACTTGGTTGAGGCTGCGCCGTGGGCGATAGGGAGGGCAGGGAAGGTGGCAGGCAGGCGATGTGATAGAGGGACACAGTGGGTGAAGGGTTCTTTCGGCGACATGCTTTTTACAACCCCACAGTGGCTGCCGTTGCGAACAGTACACTGTCCTGGACGGACGTAATGTTTTTTTTCAAGTTGCAACGTACTTCAAGTGATACACGTATCAGACTCAGTCTCGGATCGGTTTGCATCCAGCTTCAACGGAGCCGCAATGTAATCATCGCAAGTGTTTACCGCATTGCGGGCGCGCGTGCGTCATGCCGGGCTCCGTGCCAACCCGCCAATTACGCAGTTCCTGCGCCTGAAATGACGCAACGCGATGGCTGGCGCACGCTCAGCTCCATAGTGATCGGATACCGTAAGGGCGGCGATGCTTCTCAGCCGCACGTGCCGTAAATCATATCTAAGCGGGCGCGCGTTTCTCTATCGTGTCGATGCGAAAATCCCCGGGATGGATCGTATTCCGATACTGTTCGGGTGCACGAGATCACGTTCATGCAGTACGTACAGTACATACAGAAGACGCCAAGCGGCGCCGTGTTCTCTCTTCTCGCGCCTCCGTTCCATCGAGAAGCCGCGAAGAAATGCCGTTGACAAAGTGAGAGCGGACACCATCCATGTCCGCTTGAAATTGCGGCTCCATACTCAACTCAAGTGACTTTATAGCGCATGTCGCGCAAAATTTCAATCACGAAAAAAAAAAGAGAGGATAAAATCTTCAGAATTCAAAATGCCACTGTACAGTGCCCCGGTACTGTACGCCCCACATTAATCGCGGCTCGACCAATCAGATCGCTGCGTTTGACTCGTCTCTCCCCCGCTTTTGGCTCCGACATGGGTACATCCACCCGAATCTCATGTGCACCACACTAATCACGGTGAAAGTCGCATCATAGCGCCGCGTTTTGTCGCATCTCGGAGCTCCTCGGCAGGCCATCCCCTCATCCTTCGCGCGTCGCTCGAGTGCCACGCACTCGCCCGCTTCTTGTCGCTCGCCACCGTTCATTTCCGCTTCCGTTCAGGGAGAGAGAGAGCGTGAGAAGAGCGGCTGGCATTATCAGCGGAAGGGATTGACGCTAGCCAGCGAGTGATTATTAGCAGACCCCGCCACCACCCGAATTCAACCACAGATGGCGCCTCCGAGCGCAGACGGCGGCTTCAGCGACGGCCGCGCGGGCCGCAGCCCGACAGTCGGCGGGGAGCGCGCTGGCAGGTCGTCGTCGCGCGCCTTCTTCCCGTCGCCGTCGCCTCCGCGGTCTAGTTCGCCTCCGAGCTCTCCGCGGCCGGCGGCCATGCCCAAGCGCGCGCGAGCCGTGTCGGCGCTGGTCGCCAAGTGGCGGCGCAGCTACTTCGAGTACATCATGCGCTGGGAGTTCGTGCTGCGCGCCTTCTTCGTGGGGCTGCCCAGCTTTGTGTTCAAGCACGTGGAGAGCAGCAAGACGGTCATCTCCTTCTTCTTCGTCTACGTCATGCTGCAGGTACAATAGGAACGTTGTTGTCGGCGCCGATCATGCTTGCCCTCCAACCTCACACACAACTTACCTTTACTGTGACGTTGCGCTGCGTGTGATGTGATGGGACTGAAGGCGGTCGCGATCCTGTGGAGCTTCCTGTTCAACGTGGGCGCCGTGCTGGGCGAGAACATGAGCACGATCGTGACCATGCCCTTCGTGCAGGCGCTGTGCGTGCTCGTCGTGTACGTGTCCGTCATGGGCATCGTGCTCTCGTTCGGGCGCGCGACCTGGATCCTCACGTGGCAGTCGCTGCAGAACTTCCCGCTCATCCGGCGCATCATCGCGGTCGAGTGCCGCCCGCAGGCCGTCATCCTCACGGTCGCGCTGCCCATGCTCGCCATCCTGCCCAACCTCATCCTCGTGCCTTCCCACTGCCGCGGAGACGCGCCCGCGGACGACGCCTCGCTCAGCATCATGCAGACCATCTGCGAGGAGTCGTACCTCAAGTTCCTGACCGACAAGCACCCCGTCTTCCAGCGCGCGCTGCGGCTGTCCACTGCCATTGCGATCTGCCAGTTCATCCAGCTCTGCCTCGAGATCCTGCCGCACTGGCGCAGCGCGCTTTCGGGGCTCAGCACCACAGCCACGTTCGGGCTTGGCGGCTGGCTGCTTGGACTCAACGTCGTCGGCGCCATGTGGTCCGTCGAGTGGGTCGTGCGCCACGTGGGCTGGCGCGTCACGCCGCTGAGCGACCTGGACGCGTTCCAGTGGGAAGTGTTCGGCATGGTCCTGCTCTCCGTGTGGATCTTGTGGTTCCTCGCCGTGGCAATGTTCACGCTGCCCAACGTGCGCGAGTGCGAGCCAAGCCAGAAGAAGCTCACTGGCCTGTTCGAGCGCCTCAAGTTCACGTTCGTGATTGGCCAGGGCATCGTGTTCGTGCGTGCGTGCCTGCACCCTAACATGGGGTTCGTGCACGCGCAGCTCGAGCTTACCATCATCAACCTGCTGCTGCCGTCGATCTACGTCGTGTCGCTCATCATCCTCCGCCTGGTGAGCCTCTTCAGCCGCCGCAGCCTGCTCGTGAACGCGCCGATCGCGCTCGTCGTCGGCGCGCTCGTGTTCAGGGGCTCGCAGATGTCGGAGCGGCCACACTCGTTCTTCGTCGTCAGCTTGTTCCTGTTTGATACGCTGCTGCGGTCCGAGGCAGCTTCGCAGATCCCGCGCATGGGTCGGCTGACGCGGTCGCTGCAGCAAATGCTCAAGCAGACCATCCCCGACAAGAAGCGTCCGCTGGTTGGCCACCGCACGGCGAAGAAGTTCGTGTACGCGGCGTTCGTGGTCTTCCTCGTGTTTGTCGCGGCCGTGTCTGGCTTCAGCATCCTGTCCGTCCTGCAAAAGAGCGCCGACTGGTTCCCGGACGCCACGTCCGTTCAGTACGACGAGCAGCAGCAGGCCGTTCACATCCACCATACCGCAGTCGTCAAGCTGCACCTCGGCCTGACGGATGACCCTACGACCGCCATGCACATGGACGAACCGGACTACGCGACGTGCTCGAACCGATGGCGTGGACTGAGCGTGATCGACCTGGCCGTTTTTGCGGAGGCCGCGTACTTCGACCCGCTGTCGAACGACACGGCGCAGTTCGTGTCGACCATGTTCGGGAGCTCGCTCGGCAAGATCGACGTCTACTTGCCCGAGCTCAACACGAAGACGGGCTCCAAGCTGGACTTCTTCGAGGCCTACATCCCGGCGCTCAACACAAGCGTCATCTCGGTGCGAGGCACTGACATTTGGCGCTTCACCGACTTCGTCGAGGACATCAAGATGTTCTTCGAGCCCGTCGTGTTCGCGATCCTCTCGGCCATTTTCCCGACGATCCGCATCTGGCCGGACGTGACGTTCTCGACGCTTATTGAGCTCTACAGCGAGATGATCTCGCTCTTTGGCTTGCAGCACGGGTCGTGGTACTACCACGAGCTGCTGGACTACACGACCGCCATCACGGACCGCAACGTCGTGCTCACTGGCCACTCGATGGGCGGCGGCATCGCTCGTCTCGTTGGCTCGATCGTCGGCAAGCCGTCGGTGACCTTCTCCCCTCCCGGAGTTGTGCAGAGCTACAGCAAGCTTGTGCACCACATCGGCGGCCAGTCCATGAAGGTTGATCGCGCCAAGCTGCACCACCACAGCGTCGCGATCGTCCCAGAGTACGACCCGATCACCATGGTGGACGCGCAGGCCGGGATGGTGCAGAAGATCTCGTGCAACACGCCGCACCTCTCGTGGCAGTTGTCGTGCCACATGCTGGAGGGCACGCTGTGCAACCTGCTCGAGCACTGCGGCGACCCGCGCGGCCGGATCTCGTCGTGCCAGTTCGAGCACCGGATCACGAGCGTCTCGGAAGACCTCGCGCCGAAGATCGTACAGGCGCTGAACCCGTCGGTCTTGGTGCCAGTTGGCGTGCTGATCTCGATCGTGATGTCGCTCATTATCCGCCGTCGCCGAATCAGCATGTCCCCCGCGCCGTCTCCGACGAATATCCGTGGGCGGAAGAGCGTGTCGCCTCCGCATCGTCACCACGGCGCGCGCCGATCACTTGGGCATTTGACGCCGAGTCAACGCCGCAACTCGGTAATATAAGATGCATGTACGATACCTTACGTAGAGCCCGCCGAATCCTGTCGGTGACGCTAGCGATGACTAATGAACAAGCCATTTAGATCATTCTGCTGCGGCGTGTACTGGGTGCGTTCGATAGGTTGAATTGTCGGTTTTCGAGCCTTGGGTGGCAGGCGCGCAGGATCGTTCTTTCGGGACTGATGCATGAGGTCGTTTAGCAGACAAGCGGTTCTCTGGTTACCGTTGGCACACGTTGCGGCTGGAGCTTCGGCAGATAGCTGGTTGTTTTCAACGGCTCGACGGGACCGCTCTTCTCTCTCCTCGCGCTGTTTTCGTAAGCGATTCTTGTCCAGCTTTCGGAGTTCTGCACGAGCCTTCTCGGCGTGACTTAAGCGATCGTCCAACGACAAGTCGCTGCCGCCAGCGAGACCGCATGAGAGGTTGTTGCTCCCACCGATGGGAGGCAATGTCCCGCCGCGCACCGCAGAGACTGGCTTCTTCTTGGGCCTCAAACCTGCTGCGTGCCCTTGCAGATTCGAGGTGACATGGGACGGTTCCATGCCAGTCATTGACGGTGCGTTGTTTCCGTCGCCAGGCAATGACACCGACAGCCCGAAGTGCTTGAACGTGAACAATTCCGGCAGAGTTGTCTCCTCGCGCTGACCTCGCTGCGAACTTACACTTGTGGAGACCGATCGTTTTGGCGCTGCCCTGATTGGTTTGAGTCCATTGCGGTCCCCCGGAGCGGTGGAAGGTGCCATGGCACCGGTTGGATGCAGCCCGAAAACTGCAATTAGCAGGTCGTGGGGAGCTTTCTCAGCTGGCACCGGCTTCCCATCAGTGTCCTTTGATGCTGACTTGCTTGACAAGTAGTGCAAGCCAGGGAAGAGAATGCACTCGCAGCTTGGATCTGGACACGAGTACCGCATTGCGAGGATCGAGCGCGAGACGCAGCTTTCGTGGAATGTGTGCTGGGAAAGCGCAAGGTGTTAGTCCTGCAGTGGTGATAAGCAGAGCACAAAGAGCTTTCAACTTACATCGCACGGCAAAACTCTCAGAGCTGCCAGCATCCGGAGGGTCTGCGAGCACAGGATACACTGGCCGGACGCGTCACCGAAAGCTTTCGCGTCTTCGGCCTCAACCTTCTTTCCAGCAAGGATTGACAACAAGTAATCCTGCAAAGGGTACTTCTCAGCGTGGTCGAGCTCGAGCAGCAGTTCGTAGTCGTTCGTGGAGAGTTCCCGCCCTTCTAAATCTGAAATGATGTCTGCGCTGATTGCACGTTTACGCTCGTTTTCGCGGATGGCGGGCACCCACGCGTCGGAAACGTTCTTCTTCATGACAAAGGCGTGTTTGGTGTGAGCATTAGCTTCTACCTCGGTATCAATATCAATATACAATGGCATTAGCAACGTGAGAGACAAGGCCTCGGACCCGCAGCGCCAACAAAGCTGCACGTACTGAAGCAGCGGGCGCATAGATCGACGTTCTTGCATTGGACGCATCGGTACCGCTCGTTCCGGATCGGCTTCGTCTGGCACTTTTTGCAAGCGGCGCTCTTGTGCACGTTCGGGGCTTGGTTCGCCACGTCGATCTCCTTCTTCAGAGTCGTCAGCGCTGAATCTCCCCAGTCGTGGCGGCACAGCGGACAGATAATGTTGTCCTTGGTCTGCTTTCTGCTTTCACCAAACACTTTCACTGTTGCCACGGTACGGTAGCAAAATGGGTTAGTTTCCCCACTACCTCATCCTCTCTCACACGCAGCAAAGGTGCACGTACTGCACTCGATGTGGAAGTTGTTGCCGCATCCTTTCTTGCAGTAAGTCAGCGGCTGCGAGTCGTCCATATCTTCTTGGCAGATCGCGCAGACCTCGCCCTCCACCAGCTCGTGTCGCTCCACATCGGCATCTCCAGTTTCCGTCTCGGGCTGCGCCGCAGTCTTCTTGTGCCGCTTCATGAACGACTTCGGAGCCGGCCGAGACTGCTCACGGTACCCACCGCGCAAGAGCATATCGACCTATCGAACAACAAGGTGTTAGAGCAGACTCAACACCATATCTACGGACAGGAAGCCCCAAACCTCCGAGTCGATGAGCGACTTCTGCCACACGATGGGCGTCGTGGCCGGACCGGGCGTCATCGTCATGTCAGTTGGATCAAGCGAGCGGTGGTGAAGAACCGTTTGAAATTACGCAGGTGGTGCTCTCGGCCAACCTTGAGCAGGACGAACAGCATGTGGATGCAGACGTCCGCGTCGCCACACGAGCAGCTCTGAAGCGACCCGATGAGCACCTTGTGCTTCTTGTCGCAGTTCTGCTCCTGCACCTGCCGTCGTCCCAAGGAACACAGACAAGAGCAGTGCCTTCTCCATCAGCCCAACGTTACTGTACACGCTTCCCCGCATCCAAGCGCTACGCACCACGTAGGAGGTCGGGCCGGTGGTCTGCACCAGGTACATGGTCGTCACCAGTGTCTGTTCGATCCGCTGCTTCACGACGTCCGGCGCTTTGGTCCGGTACGGCACGAGCCGACTCATAGCGGTATGCACTGCGTTCTGCGTCCTTTCTCCAAGGTACTTTCACTATGAGCGTTTGTTTCCCTCGCCCGGTTGGGTTTCCCGCCCGCAAAGAATAGAAATGAGTGAGTGATGGTCGTCACTTCAACTTTGGGAAGACGCGGAAGAGGCGACCGTCTATACCCGGGTAAGTACGCGGGTTACACGTCAGTGTAACCCCTGTCGAATCCGATTCCCCAGACTGCCGACGCGGCACAACGTCGGCGACCAAGTGGCACCATTCCAAGAGCTATTGGGCGCATTCTCGAAGCGGATTGACCGATCGGCTTGGTGGCGCTGTTAAACCCCCAGAAGGCGACGAGCAGCGGCCGAAGCACACGGGACAAGGAGCAGCAGCAGCAGCCATGAACGACCCGCTCGAGTGGTACTATGAGATCCCGGTCGTGTCGCGGCTGTACCTGACGGGCTCCTTCCTGACGACAACGGCGTGCGCGCTCGACCTCGTGTCGCCCTTCTCGCTCTACTTTAATTTCAACCTCATCTTCTTCAAGGGCCAGGTGCGTGGCCAGTCGTACATTCGACTGCGCTTATCTACTGGTCTGACGGTGGCGTTGATGTGTCTGTGTGCGTGTAGGTGTGGCGGCTGTTCACCAACTTCATGTTCTTCGGGCTGTTCAGCCTCGACTTCCTGTTCCACATGTACTTCGTGTACGTACCCCACCGTCTCGTGCTATCGATAGCCTGGTGAGGAACTGGTAGTAATGATTTACGATATGCTCTCTGCGAAAACAGCGTTCGATACACGCGGCTGCTGGAGGAGGGCTCATTCCGCGGCCGCACGGCCGACTTTGTGTACATGCTGTTCCTCGGCGCGGTCGTCATGATTGTACGTTTTGATACGGCTGCGGGACGCCTTGCTTGCCCTCATTAACATCGCTCCATGCTGCTGCTGCGGTCCCCAGTTGGTGGCGCCGTTCGTCAACATCCACTTTCTGGGCTCGTCGCTCACGTTCATGATGGTCTACGTGTGGGGCCGCCGCAACGAGCACGTGCGCATGAGCTTCCTCGGCCTGTTCCCGTTCACGGCACCCTACCTGCCCTGGGTGCTCTTCTCCTTCTCGATCCTGCTCGGCAACAGCGCGACGACCGACCTGATCGGCATCATCGTGGGGCACATGTACTACTTCTTGGAAGGTCCGTGCTCTCTCCTCATATTTCGACTGACTACCGTCGCGAGACCGTGCTGACTTGGTGCTTGTACGCAGATGTGTACCCGACCATTGCCAGCATCCGAGGGTGGAAGACCCAGCGGCCTCTTGCGACGCCGCGGATCTTGTACGAACCGCGTTGAGCTTGCAATCCTTGCCGATTCACACAGGCTAACATTGTGATGTCACTCTCCAGCAAGTACTTGTTAGACCCGCGCCCGCCGGTCGTGGACAACGTGATCAACGACTTTGCGCCCGACGCCAACTTCGTGGACAACGACCAAGCGGGCGACCACCCGCACAACGATTAGGTGGAGCGCGCAGCTAGCACTCTTGCGTGTTGTACGCGCGTCCAATATGAGAAGGAGAACAGAATGGCGATATCGGATATATACTTTTGATCGTTTTTGGCCATGCAAGCTGTGCGCTTGGATACTACGACAACAGGAAAATATGTTATACACCGACGAGATGGATGCTGACGCGCCTAGATGGCAACCTCTTCCTGGCCGGTCGACATGAGCGGGAGCGTCGATCCCCGGCGCCCACGCGGCACTTGCAGAATAAACAGCAGCGAGCGCATCTCTTTCTCTTCTTCGTCTTCGTCGTCGGCGTTGGTGTCCGAGAAGTCTTCCTCGGCGGTCGAAGGCGTCTTGCTCGGACTGGCTGCCGAGGGCTTGTCGCTGCCTTTGGCGGTGGACACGCTCCGCCGGATCATGGGCTTCATGCCGGAGAAGAAGCGCGCCGCTGCCTTGGTGGATGATGGAACCGGAGGCAGCATGCTCTTGCGAGTTTTCGCGCTCGAGGAAGACGCGACCGGGCTCGGCGGCTGCGTTTGTGTCGTCGTTGTCGTAGTGACCGATGACTTGCGAGTTGGCGATGGCAACGCATCGTCAATCGACTGCCGGCTGTCCTTCTTATCTTCAGAGGCGCGACGCTTGGTGTTGTTGGTGCCGGTGAGCGAGCGAAGCAGCGAAGGGATGCCAAACATCTGCGACTTGGTAGAGGCCGCTTCGCTCTCCTGGTCAGCGTCTTGTGCGTCGTCGTCTTCTTCCAGCGGCGACTCCATCGTCGACTCCTCGGACGACGACCCGGCGGCCGCGTTGCTGTTGGTCGTGGCTTCACTGGCCGGGACGACGAACGACGAGACAGACTTCTCGCTTGAGCTGGTGCTCGAGCGGCGCAGCGACGGCATCACGAACTTGCGCTTCGTTCGCTTCGGGGTCCCCTTGGCTGCTGGCTCCATCGGTGAGTGGCTAGCAGTTTTACTCTCGTGTGTAGGGGGAGACACAGCAACCGATACGGTCGGCGGCAGCTCTTGCGCTTGCGGCTCTGGCGTTGGAGTCGGCTTGGCATTGTCCTTGGAGCTTGTACGCATCAGTGACGGGATTCCGGGCGAGAACCTCCGCTTAGTCTTGGTATCGGGCTCGCTCGGCCTCGACGTCGTCTCGTAGCTCATCTCGGCGCGAGGAATCGGAGCGGCGTTCACCGGCGAGTCCAGGGGGCAGAGCCTGTCCTCCGGCTCATAGTTCGGCAGCGCGTCCTGCTCACCCGCGCTCTTTACCTTTTCCGATCGCTTGAGCGACCCAAACACGGCAGTGCGGGTCGGCGCCTGCGTTACCGCCGCCTTGGTGGACTCGATGCTAACCATAGCGATGGACCCGCTCGTAGAAGCCCCCGCCGACTCGGTTTTCGCACGCTGAAGCGCGGGCACGGCAGGGGCAGCGGCTGACGCCTGCGCTACCTGCGCGTCGTTGCTGGCCGATCGCGACAGCGACGGGATGGACGGCAGCCTGTCCGTCATGCGCGAGACCGCCGTGACGGACCGCTTGAGCGACGGCGCCGAGAACCCGCGGCGCTTGGCACTCGCGTAGTCCTTGGAGCTGGCGCTGGACACGGGCGACGGCAGGTCGTCCACCATCTTCGCGGTGGCGTTCTTGCTCAGGGTCCTAGTCCGCTTCTTGGCGCTCTCGGGTCCTCTGGACGCGCACAGATCCTCCGTCGACAGCGTCAGCTGCATGAGCGAGTGCGTCGCCGACACCGACGACGAGAGCTGCTGCTGCGGCGCCAGCGTCACGTCCATCGATGCGTTCTGCTGGTCCTGGTCCGCGGGCATCCGAACTCCCGCGCTTTGCCGCTAGAAGGAGAAAACGCGATGTGCGTGTGTATCAGTACAGAGTAGCGCGGCGTCTCTGTCTCTCCGTCCTCTTGTTGATCGCGCGCCCGCCGGCCCCGGTCTCTGCACGAGCGGCGTGTGACAGCGAGAGACAGTGGTGGTGGGTCCGAACGGCGACCGAAAGGCGGCGCAATCGCTCCCCCAACGGTCTCACGTAGTAATAAGTAAGTGCCGGCCGTCACGAGGCGATGCGATGCGATGCGTCCGCTGGCCCGCGCGCTGGTCACTTTGCGTTCTGAAGGCGCGCCGAAGGACGTCGAGACTTATCGACGAGCAGGGCCGCCGCTGGCCGATTCATTCAGTCAGGTCTTCCGCCCCCTCCCTTCATCGGTACAGTAGACCCGTTGCGAACATTTAAACTTGGATTGAGCATGGACCGGATGGATTTTCTCTTCGCGGCTGGTTCCGACGCGCCGCCTCGCCTTTTCCAACCCGCTTTCCCGCTTCCGAGCCAATCCCAGGGCATTTTTGCGAGGCAAAGTGTTGAACACAGGAGCGCGGCGTTCACTTGGTTTCAGTATGGGTGGGGTGTACCCAGGAGCCAGCGAAACAAGTCGCTGCCATGGGCATACTGGATCTCATATAAAAATTACATGTCGACGTTAATCGGGACTTTTGCAAAGTTACGACGGGCCGTGCCACATGGAGACGAGGAGACACCGTGGCCCGCACAGTAAACCGCCGCCGCCCATGTGCTGCTGTACAGTATGTATTTCCAACAGCGAAAAACATCGGCGCCGGTATGTATTTATGCAGACGTCAAGGACCACAAAGCGCATGCTCCAACACTCCGGCATAGACGCAAGCGACGATCGCATCTAGGCTGTTAGACAAGCAGGTGCATGCGAAGCCGTTCAAACATATCTTGCATTCACTATGCAAAGTGTACTCGTTTGGGGCAAAACCTGGAAAAGTCGATGATGACGCGCTGCGAATTCATGTCGACGCACTCATACTGAATTTCATACAAAACCAGGTCAAACAAAGAAATGTTCAGTGCTGTGTGGCCGGTAAACTGGACAACTTCAACCCACAAACAGTTCAGCACAGTCAGCCACCGATGTGTATTATTGTTGACGACGCCTATTGCCGCAATTCACTTGGCGCCACTATGCTTACTATGCTTTGACCTGCCTGCGACAGCCCCACATCGAACATGGCTCGCGGGATCCGTCGCTCTGATACATGGGCCAATGACCAACCTCTCCAGGACTGTACAACGCAACGCGCATTCTCGACGGCATGGGGCGCCACCACCAGAGAAGCGCGGCGATCACGCTCAACTCGGCAGAAACACGCGGCAAATGGCTCGGCGCTCAGCTGTCCGCCGCCTTCAGCTGCTGAAATGGCCACCGAGCGATGGTCAACACTGCCCTGTAGTCCGGATACCTTGCAGCGCACATGTTCGCCTGTCCGTCTAATCTCTGGGTCGGATTGCTCGGGGTTTACGCGCCGCCTAATCGGCCGCCGCGCGCTGCCGTCAGCCTCGCGTGTGTCTCCCGCCACGAGTGGCTTCACGCCCGTGATGACGCGCGTTTACGACTTCTAACGCATGGCTGTGCACGTGCGCAAGCGTCCTGGATAGCCGTAGGTATGCTCCGCTGCGGATGGCTCGTTGGTCCGTCAAAAGTTCTTGAACTCGGCGGCGAAGGTGTTGTCGGGCGACTTGGCCTCGCCGAACGAGTTGGGGTACTTGTCGAAGTTGGTCACGTCGCCGGCGCGGCGAAGCGGCGGCACAAACGGCACGGGCACCTCCCGGCGCGCGACCTGGTCCCAGTCGACGTCGTCGAACCACGCGTGGCTCTTGATGGCGTGCACGTCGCTCAGGCGCTTGCCCCGGTCGGGCGCCAGCATTTTGCGCAGCAGGTCCTTGAGCGACGGGTGCATGCGCCGCGGGTAGCTGACCTTGCACTCGAGGATGCGGTTGTAGAGCTCGAAGGGCGAGTCCTGCCGCCCCTGCGCAAACGGCGGCGACCCGTTCACCATCTCGTACAGCACGCACGCGAACGCCCACCAGTCGACGGCGCTCGTGTGGCTGCGCTTCTCTCGGGACGGCGTGAGCTGCTCAGGCGCGAGGTACTGCGGCGTGCCGACGCTCGAGACCGTGCGCTCGTCCAGGTCGGCCATCTTCTTGATGAAGCCGAAGTCCACGACCTTGAGGTGGCCCTCGGTGTCCACGAGGATGTTCTCGGGCTTGAGGTCGCGGTACATGAAGCCGTTGGCGTGGACAGACTCGATGAACACGAGCAGCTCCGCGGCGTAGAACTTGGCCTCGTCGTTGGTGAAGTGCCCGACCTGGTGCAGCCGGCGGAACAGCTCGCCGCCGGGGACGAACTCCATGATCAAGTGGACGTGCACTGAGGTCTGAAGGCTGCCGAAGAAGCGGGCCATGAATGGCTGGCGCAGCGCCGTCAGCTTGATAAGCGCCTTGCGCTCGCGCTCGACCTGCCGCACCATCTTATGGCCCACGACGTCGCGCTTCCGCATGGACTTGATGGCGTAGAACTTCTTGGTGCGCCGGAACTCGGCGAGCCGCACCTTGCCCAGCATGCCCGTGCCCACGACCGCGTGCAGCTGGAAGTAGCTCTCGAGGCTGAACGGCTTGGGCGGCATCTCGAGGCTCGAGCCGATCCACGCACACGTGCTCGCCACGCTTTGGACGCCTTTGCTTGGGCTGCCGCTGCCTTTTGCTCCGCTGCTGCTCCCGTCGTCGCTGTCGCTCTGGTAGGCAGACAAACCGTCGCCGAAGCGGTAGGAACACGCCTCGGCTGGCGTTCCCAGCAGAGACAACGACGAGCCCATCGAGCTTCTCGGTCGGCCAGCGAGCGCCGAGCGTGGTCGGATATACGCGCGACGGAGGACGAGTTCAAGACTCACAACCGATGCAGCCGCTCGCTAGGAGTCGTCGCCGAGCTCAACTCGATACCAAAGAAAGCACACATCGACACTCCATCTGCATCTATTTATACCAGAACACAAACAACCGCAACGGCATCGGTGACTCGGTCGAAACAAGAGCGCGCACCTGTCTCAGCTCCTACAAGCCCACCAGCTCAGTAGCAACCGAGTAATCGAAGCAAAGGCCGTCGTCATCGCGCTCGCGCTCACTGCTCGACTGGGAACGGGTGGGCCTCCGTGTTAAACACGATCTCGTTCAGCGACAGCACCGAGTCGTCCGAGAAGAGCAGGAACAGGTACTTTAGCGTCTCGGCGATGAAGAAGCTCTCCATTTCGTCGCGGAAGCCCTTCTTGATCGGCCCCGTCTGGACGTTGCCGATGCTCGCGTAGCCGCCGCGCTCGAGCTTGCACTGCTGCTCAAAGGCGCGCATGATGCCGCGCCCGTACTCGCGGTACTTCTCGTCCTTGGTGACGCGGTACATGATCATCAGGCTCTCGACCGTCTCCGGGCGCAGCAAGTTGAAGGCGTCGCGCGGGCTCACGACGATGTCGCGGTCCACCGTGTCCTTCATGTTGAAATAGGCGATCTCCGGCGCCAGCTTGGCCTCCATCTGCGCGTACATTTGATGGCACGTTTCGATCAGACTCTCGGCAAGAGTCAGGTGCTCCTTGGGCATCCCGTGCAGGTACCCGAGCGCCAGCATGCCCGGCACGAAGCACACGAGGTGGTCCATCTTTGGCTCCAGCTTTCCGTTCGCGAGCTCGCCGATGAAGACCAGCCCGTTAGGCTTGGACTTGGCCACCAGCTTGGAGGAGATGCCGTCGACGGCCGTCATGTACTCGCGCTTGAACTTGTCGTCCTTCTTGCCCGACAGCAGCCACTGCGTTCAATGACCATCAGAGAAGCGGCTTTTAGACTCAATATTTGACACTGGGGAGCGCAAAGCGCTTTGTCACTCTGTGTGGCGAGCGACCCACCTGCTTGAGCAAGTATTCGTAGTAGCTGTCGCCGTTGGCGCCCATGGTGATCTTCGCGTTGCCCGCCAAGCCATTCCCTTGGTTGATATTAACCGGCAGCAGGCCGTCCTGGTGGCGCTCTTTGACTTGCTTCGCGAGCTGCAGCCATTCCGGCGGATTCCAATCAATCAGTCCGGTGTAAATGCACACAAGCTTACTCGACGAGAAGCACCACGCACCGAGTCCGAGATGCGCTCGACTTGGTCAAAGTAGCGCTGGTGTCCGGTCAGTCGAGCGAGGTACTTGAACTCGAGCTGCACCGACCCTACCTCGGCCAACGAACTGGCCGCGCGCGTTCGCTTCCGCTGTAGTTACGCGTTGGTGCACGAGTAGTCCGCGTTGACATGAGCCCAATGACTAGTAAATCGCTGACAATGCTAGAAGCCTCGACCGATTACGCACCACAATGTCGTAGTCCTTGTCGGGCATGCCGTGCGGGTACTCGTCAAACGCCGGCGACAGCGCCGCCCCGAGCTTGTTGGCCAACTCCAGCAAGTGATCCTCCCCTATAAGCCACCCATTCACCCAGGTTAGCCCAACAACAACCGTCACAACGATGAGCTCGTCGACGCGTGGTCCGTACCTGAGAGGTAGTACGACGAGAGCAGTCCGCCGAGCAGTCGGATGGTCGTCTCGAAGAGGCTGATGAAGCCCGAGAGGAAGATGCGCTTGTCCATGTTGGCGGCGACCCACTGGCTCGCGCGGTCGAACTCCTCGAACATGCCGACGAGGTAGAGCGTGTCCAGCGAGTCCACGAGCGTGAGCGCCATGTCGTGGCCTGGCAGACCAGTGCCCGTCATGGTCTTGACGTTGAGCGAGTCGTAGCCGAACGCGTACGTCTCGTAGCCCTTCCAGGCCCACTTGATCATGTCCACGACCTGCTTCTGGTCGGTGTTGTGGGTGGCCGGGTCGAACTTCACGCGGCGCTCCGCCAGCGCCTCGGGCGCCATCACGCCACTCGCCTCGACCTTCTCGATGGCCACGGCGGGCACCTCGTGCGTCGGTGGCGGGGCCAGCGGGTCCTCGGCCTCGTTCTTGGGGTCAAACTGGCGCAGGTGGTATATCCAGCCGTTGTTGGGCTGCTGCGGGCGCGCGCGCCAGAGCCATGACTGCGTCACGAGAAGCGCGACAAGCGCCAGGCCCAGGAAGATACGCAGCAGGTACGCGCGCGACCGCGCCGAGCTCTCGAGTGCGCTCCGGCGGTTCAGGCGCGCGCCGGAGCGCGTCAGGCCCGCCGGCCCCAGTGGCGACTCGCGCATACCGGCCTGCCTCCGCGCGCGCGACTCCATTGCTCTTCTAGTCGGTCGGGTATACTAGTGAAGAGGGAGGGGATCGACTGGGAACGTGATGGAGCCACGTACGCGCGGCACTTGCTCGTTCCCTGCAATTGAATGAGCCGATCGGATCCGCGAACATGCTCGTCGAGGTCTTGTGACACGATGAAAGCATGGGTTTAGAGTTTATTCAGTACGGAATAAGGTATCCGTCTAGTAATTGAAGGGTACTACTCGGGGTACACTTGTTTAGAAATGGAAGTAAATCGTCGTTTCTACTTCATTTTTTACGAATATTTATATAAATGCACCACACGTAACCTTAATGTTACGATCAGGGTAGGGCTATTGGTTCCCCTACTAGCAAAATTTACGCGAAATTACGCCCACGAACGGTAATTCGTTCAATCTTACGGATAATTCCATCTCTGTTTAACGTCACGGTAAAGGAGGGTTACACCTCACCCCAAAGGAGTGGCCATTAGCGAAGGCGAACGCTAGATAGGAAGCTTCGGAGTGGAAGTGTGCATGGATGAATGTGGTGATCGCGGCAAATGACGACAAGAATTTGTTATTATGCGTGTCATTTGAGAGACGCCCAGGGCGGGAGGTGGCTGACTGCGCACTTGTAGTCGTCGCTGTCCGCTCGGGTTCACCTCAGTGATAGAAAAGCAAAGAAAAACACTCCGATGCCCGTCATTCTCATCGAGAAACAGGTTGTACATGCATGCATGTCCATCAATTACCAAATGGTTGTCAATCATAAGCGCCGCCCACGCGCGGTTTTACGAGTGCTTGACGACGAGGATGACAAAGCACAGCAGAATGCCCGCGACGAGCAAGAAGATGCAGCGCTCGGGCCGCGTGTTGCGCTGGAACTTCTCGGCGCGGCGGAGCTGGTCGAGACCGGAGCGCATGCGACTGGCCGTCTGCACAAGAGAAAGAGAGCAACGGCATGAGTCTCTCCTGATGATGCACCACGCGTGCTTGACTATACCTGCTCCATGTTGTAGTCGATCCGGTCAACGAGCGTGCCCTGGTCAATGACCATCTCGGCGACCTCCTTGAAGATCGCGGCCAGCGCGCCGACCGACTTGGCGATGCGCTGGATCTCAATGTCTCGCGACTGGATCTCCCACGTCGCGACCTCGCACTGGTCATGCGCGAGCGCACTGCTTGTTTTATCGTTGCTGTCGAAGTCAAACATCTCCGACCCGAACTTCTGCAGCTGGAGCCGCTGCATGTAGTCGCGCTGCTGCGTGCGGAACTTGGACGAGAGCTGCTGCAGCCGCGAGGCGGCCGCGCGCTGGGTATTCAGCCTCACGAGTCGGTCAGTGGGAGACACACTCGCCTCCCCACCGACGAACGGCCTCGTGATTTGCTTCAGCGCTTGATCGGCGTGATGGAACAGGCTCGTGATCTCCGCGGTGACCTTGTCGATCTCCAGATCGTGTTGCTCCTCGGAATCGTCGAACCGGATCATGAGGCGCCGCGTGTGGATCAGCTGAAGATACTCCACTAACACCGGCATAACGATACGATCAGCACCAGCTACTGGACCGCCGGGAACAAGGACCAGCACGTACACTTGACGTCGAGCAAACGGACGGCCTCGTCGACTTGCTCGGCAAACTGCGTCCACTCTGGCTTCTGCGGCTCCTCGACGCGCACTGCGACGAAATCGGGCGCGTCCTGCAGCAGCGCCCTCTCCATCGCGCGCCCTAGGCTGCCCTACGCGATAGATTAGACGCCCCATGTAAGTGTAAGGTCCACCTGCCGTGACGATTGACGTGGAGATACCTGCTTCTGGAAGGGGAAGAGACCGTCGACAAGCGCCGCGGACCCGTCCGCCAGGTGGCGCAGCTTGAAGCGCAGCTTGCGCTTGCGCAGGTTGTCGCGGCGCTCATTGTACCGCGCGGTCAGGTCCCGATACGCCATCTCCGCCACTGCTGCTGCTGTTGCATCCGATACTGCTGCCATACGCGTCGTCCGCTACGAATAGTATCCATTTCCGTGGTTGGTGGGTATATCGAACGTCCGCGCCACAGTATCACGGTATCTTGAAGGGGTGCTTCCATGGAAACAGCACTCAGCTGTCTTGTCGCGCCCATTGGTGGAAAGTCGGTATTTAAACTTCTAGCCAATCGTATGCTCATAAATCCAAAATTGCAGCGAGTTTTGAGCCAATCATCGATGTAATTGAAGCGCGTGTCCTTTCGGAGATAAGAAGAAAGGGCAGGGCACTGCGACCGCCTCCTGCTGGTTTGCCGCGGCTATCGTACATTTACTATCAGGAAAGTGCAGGGTCGCTCGTCCCATATCCTCCGGCGTGTAAAGCGAAGCGATGGCGCCTGGGGTGGACGCCACGGCCGCTGCGACGGGCACGGGCGGCGTCGGTAACGGCGTCGAGGCCGCCCCGCCGCCGGCGCTCAAGTGGACCAAGCTGGAGGCGGGTGCCCGGCGCAACAGCGAGGTGCCGTCGCGGCGGTCGGGCCACTCGCCGTCCATCATCGGCTCGAACGGCTTCCTCTTCGGCGGTTGCGACTACAGGGACCCGCCCGGCCCGACGAACGACACGTTCGTGCTCAAGATCAACACCAACACACCCTGCGAGTGGGAAAAGCTCAGCTTCCCTGCGGACAGCACCCTGCCTCTGCCGAGATGGAAACACTCGGCCACCATCGTAGACAATAAGACCTACGTGTTTGGCGGATTCCATAGCAGCAGCGTGCGCTTCAACGACCTGTGGATCTTCAACCCCATCACGATGGACTGGGCGCAGCCGAGCACCAACCCCGCGACTAGTTTGGCCCAGTCTGGAGCGGCCGCTCGCATAGCAGCGTCGACGTGGCCAGCACCTCGCGGTGCCCACTCGGCAGTAGCGATTCGGCGCTGCATCTACGTGTTTGGCGGGTACGGTGGCTCCGGGTACGGGCGACGCGACTTTGACGACCTGCACGCGTTGAGACTGGACGATCTGAGCTGGAGCAAGGTCACATGCAAGGGAAAGGCGCCCGAGAAGCGCGCCGGCCACCAGGCGTGTGCTGTGGATGACCTCATGCTGATCTGCGGTGGGTGGAACAGCGTGACCCAGTTTAACGATTTGCACGTGCTCGACACGGTCACGAACGCCTGGAGCACGGTTGAGGGATCTCACATGGCGAATCCGCTGCCACGATGGAACCACTCGTCGTGCGCTGTGCTCGCGATTCCTCACGCCAAGATCTTCGTGTTTGGTGGGGTGTTGGGGGAAGCGTACAATTACAACGCGCAGGGCACGTACGCCAGCGACATCTGCGTGCTGGACTCGGGTGAAATGACGTGGACCGTGCCAGAAATCCGGGGAACGCCGCCAAGTGGACGCAGCGACTCGACGCTGGCTTACAACGACAAAGGAAGCAGGCTGTTTGTGTTCGGGGGCTGGGCCAACGTGTGGCTTAACGACTTGTACACGCTAGATGTGAGCAGCATCGTCGGGCCTCCGTACGGAATCACGCGCATATTCCCCGACTTTGGCCCACTTACCGGTGGGACGCCGATCGTGATCGAAGGCATTGACTTCCGCAACCGACCTGTCGTGGTCCGCTTCGCGTGTCGGAAAGGGTCGATGGACGTACCTAGTGAGTATGTGAACGACCACATACTTCATGCAGTGACGCCGGACTTTACGGCGTATCCTCCAGGCGACGTGCAGGTGCGCGTGGCTCTCCAGGGCGATTCCTTCACTACCACCTTCCAGACATTCAGCTTCTTCGCTGTTACGGTCGCTCCGCTGTGCTTTGCGTACGGGCCAGGAGTGCTCATCGGTGGCGCTAGCGGTGAACCGACGTGCTTTATTATTCAGGCGCGGGATGCTCAGCGTGGATTGCGCACTCGCGGAGGTGACGAGTTCTCGGTCGAGATTGAGTCAGGAGAATCCGGCCCTCTGTTCACTCCATCGCTGCAGATCCAAGACTTGGCAAACGGCAAGTACCTCGTCAGCTACACGCTGCCCAATGCCGGCGAGTACAAGATCCACATCGAGTTCAAGGGGACTTTCGGCGGCAAGCCAGGCCCAATCCACGGATCGCCGTACACAGCGTCATTTGATGACACTGTGACGCGCGAGATGAATCTGATGACGGGGAAGCTCGTACTCGACCAGCTCTTGCATGACCTTCAGACACTCCAGCAGTCGTGCCGAGACTGTAACGTCGGCCTCGAACAGCCCCTGGTCGACGCTACTTGGTCACCTGAGCAGACAACCGCTGCACTGATCGCGTTCAAAGAACACGTTTTCCTGGTCGAGAAGCGTGGGCAAGACATAACGATTTCGATTGAAGAGCTGCGTGCGGAGATCGCCTTCCTCAAGGACGCAGGAATCGTCATGGGCAAAGAGGCCGAGCTACTGCAGTCAATCGAGCTCTCATGGTCGGAAATTCTGAGGAAGATACCAGCAGCAAGCGCGCAAATTGCGCCGCTCATCGCAACCCAGGGACTCAAGTTCCGCGGCGATATTGATCCATACTTGGATTCGTTGCGGTCGAAGGAGAGGCAGTTAAAGTCAAAGCCATTCTGGAGTTTTTTTGTTGGCGTGCGAACGGCTCTCGAAACGATTGCAGCTGAGAAAGCGGTACTGGAAGAAGATCAGGGCGCGTACAACCAGAAACGACACGTCGCGGAGATCCTCGAGTGCGAGGATCTCATGGCTCCTTGCGGCACTGTGCTCGGCAACGTGAACCGGCTGCTGGTACATGCGAGTCAGCTCTGGGAATCTATTTCCGAGGTTACACGCAAGATCGACCTGTCGCGCGAAATCCCGTGGAGTATGATCGATGGAGTCGTCTTGGAGGAAGAAGCCAAGGCGTTCCTCGCGCTTGTGAAGGCGATCAACAAGGAAGTTCGCGACTGCGACGCTTTCAAGCAGTTTGAGCGGGTGGTGAAAGAGTTCCTCAGCACATGCCCACTCTTCCAGGCGCTGCGCCACCAGTCCATGAGAAAGCGACACTGGGTGGACCTCATCTTGGTCACAGGGAAGACGTTCGACTGCCCCGAGGACAACCCGTCACTGCGGTTTGCCGACATTCTGGCACTCAACCTCCATGAGTTTCAGCGCGACGTTGAAGAAATCACGGACCGCGCTCAGAAAGAAGCCAAGCAGGAAGCCGTTCTCCAGGAGCTTGAGAACCGGTGGGCTGCCGTGGTGTTCACAATGGCACCGTACAAGGACACGGACGTGTCACTTCTCCACTTGGACGAAGAAGTTGTGGAGATGTTGGAGTCGGATCAGCTGCTCGTTCAGGCGATGACAGCAGGACGCCACAACTTCTTCCATTCGCAGTCACTCGCGTGGCGCTCACGGCTGATGCTCGTGTCCGATGTCACCGGTGTCTTGAACGAGATCCAGCGGTCGTGGTCGTACTTGGAGCCGCTGTTCATTCAATCCGAGGAGGTGAAGCGCGAGCTACCGCAAGAGGCTCTTCGCTTCGAGAGTATCGACGAGCGTGTTCGGCAAGTCCTTCATGAGATGTGGAACCAGCAGCCAAGCGGCAACGTGGTAGCTGCCTGTCAGCTCCCGGGTATTCATCAGCAGTTCACGGAGCTTCGGTCGGGCCTCGAAACCTGCCAGCAGGCTCTCAAAGAGTTCCTGGACTCGAAGCGGCGGCTGTTTCCGCGCTTCTACTTCGTGTCAGAGGCAGACTTGCTGGACTTGTTGTCGAAAGGAAACGATCCGCAAAGTATCCTCGTCCACTTGGAGAAGGTGTTCCTCGCGACGCGCACTTTGGTTCTCGACAAGCCAGCGGGATCGTTGGTGGCTATTGCGACGCATTTCGTTTCAAACGACGCGACGCGCGAACGTGTAGCTTTTGAGCCGAGTGTGCCGCTCGAAGGCAAAGTCGAGGTTTACCTGCAGGTAGTCCTTGATGCGATGCAGCGCGCGCTAAAGGAGCAAGTGGCACGCTCGATTCGGCGTTTTCCAGAGCAGAACCGCGCGGAATGGCTACTACAGAAGTTGCCGCTGACAAACGGGAAGGAGGACTCTTCTCCCTCAAACATGATGCGGCGCAGATCGCGCTGCTCGTCGCAGGTATCGAGTATGCCAGCGAAGTGGAGAGCGCGTTTGACCGAATGGGCAAAGGGCACGTGACCGCTATAAAGGAGCTATACGACAAGATGCAGATCCAACTCAGCGATCTCATCAAGCTTACCCAGTCTGTCCTCTCCAAGGACGACAGGCAGCGCACTATGTGCATGATCACCATGGACGCGTACTCACGGGATATCGTGCAGAAACTGCTGTATGAACAAATTTCGTCACCGACCTCGTTCCTGTGGCAGTCGCAGATGAAGCAACGGCGTGCTGAACGTCAGGGCAAGACGTACCTCGAGATCTGCGATGCTCAGTTCGACTACGGGTTCGAGTATCTTGGAAATGGCCCGCGGCTAGTGATCACACCCCTCACGGATCGGATCTACGTCACCGCTACTCAAGCGCTACACATGCAAATGGGCTGCGCTCCCGCGGGGCCGGCGGGTACGGGCAAAACGGAGACGACAAAGGATCTTGCGAATATGCTCGGCAAGATTTGCTACGTGTTCAACTGCTCCCCTGAAATGGACTACAAGAACCTGGGCAACATCTTCAAGGGCCTGGCGAGTGCAGGGGCTTGGGGCTGCTTCGACGAGTTCAACCGGCTGATTCCCGAAGTTTTGTCAGTGTGTTCCGTCCAGTTCAAGGCAGTGTGCGACGGCATCCGGAGCGAGAGCGACACCGTCGTGATCGAAGGCGACAAAGTGAAACTCGACCCGACATGCGGCACATTCATCACGATGAACCCTGGCTACCTGGGACGATCGGAGCTACCTGAGGGGCTCAAATCGCTTTTCCGTCCTATCAAAGTGATGGCGTCGGATCTGGTGCTCATCTGTGAGAACATGCTTATGGCCGAAGGGTTTCGGGAGGCGAAGGTGCTTGCGTCCAAGTTTTTCAGCCTCTACTCGCTGTTGAAGGAGCTTCTGTCCAAGCAAGACCACTACGATTGGGGATTGCGCGCGGTCAAGAGCGTTCTGGTCGTCGCTGGCCAGTTCAAGCGGGCAGAGCCAAACTTGTCGGAGCAGGAGATCCTCATGCGATCCCTGCGAGACTTTAATCTGCCCAAGATTGTCGAGCAGGACCTCCTCGTGTTTAATGGGCTGCTAGGCGGCCTCTTCCCTGACACAAACCGCCGCGAAAGGTGGACGAAGCCATGGAGAAGTTTGTGCACGTCGCGTGCGAAGAGATGGGTCTTTGGCCGCACGAACAGTTCCGGCTCAAAGTCATCCAACTCGACGAACTGCTCGCAATCCGGCACGGCGTCTTTGTCATGGGACCGCCTGGAAGTGGCAAGTCGGACTGCTGCGAGGTGCTCGTCAACGCGCGCAAGAAGAAGGGCGACGAGCACTTCACAAAAGTGGTGGACCTGAACCCTAAAGCTGTCTCGATAGAGGACCTGTACGGGTACATGGTCCTGGGCACTCGCGAATGGAAGGACGGGCTGTTGTCCAAGCTGATGCGTGACATGGCTACTGCATCGGCGACCGACTCACGCCCCAAATGGATAATCCTCGACGGTGTTCTGGACGCCAACTGGATCGAATCGATGAACTCGGCCATGGATGACAACAAAATGCTCACACTCGCATTTAACGAGCGTATCCCGTTGAAGCCAAACATGCGACTGGTGTTTGAGATCCGCGATTTGAAGTACGCGACGCCGGCAACGGTGTCATGAGCGGGAATCTTGTACATCTCGGACAACGATGGCTTCCAATGGAAGTCGCTACTAGCCAGCTGGGTTGCGACCAAGGGCTCAAACGTTGGCCAGCGCGCCGCGCTCGGAGAGACCATGAACAAGTACATCTACCCAATCGTGGCGTTCGTGCGGCAGCAGTGCAAGACGATCGTGCCTCTACAGGAGATCGGTATGGTGCAAACGTATTTGTACTTCCTGGAAGGCGTGCTCGACGCCGAGACCTTGGCGGATACACGGAAGGTGGACATCTTGAGCGGCTTCATCTCCGTCTGGGCGTTCGGTGCTGCGTTGACCACGGCAGACGACGGTACTGACTACCGCAAGCTCTTCAGCGAGTGGTGGAGCGGAGAGTTCAAGCACATCAAGTTCCCAACGCGTGACACCGTGTTTGACTACTGGCTGAACCCCAACACGTTGGGCTTTGAGTCGTGGCGCGCATCGCCGTACTTCAAGAGTATTCAGTTCGATGGCTCTGTGCCAATGTCGTCGGTCACCGTGCCTACACCTGATACGGCGTCCATCACGAGCTGGATGACACTCATGGTGCGCGAGCAGCGGCCATTCAAGCTGTGCGGCAGCGCCGGAACGGGCAAGACGCAAGTTGTTCAAGGTTTGCTAAGTTCGCTGGGCATGAAGGCGGCGAGTGGCCAGCCGTCTTCGACGCCAGCATCTTCTAATTTGCTGGCTGAGCCAGCGTTCTCGAGCGTAAGCGTCAATTTCAACTACTACACCAATGCCGCGGCGCTCCAGTCAATCCTCGAGGCCAAGCTAGCCAAACGCGTCGGCGCGACCTACGGCCCCAGTGTTGGCAACCAACTCGTGTACTTCCTCGACGATCTCAACCTGCCCCAAGTGGACACCTACGGGACTCAAAGTGCACTCGCGCTGCTACGCCAGTACCTTGACTACGGGCACTGGTACGATCGCGGCAAGTTTACGCTCAAGCAAATTGTGAACGTGCAGTTTCTGGCGTGTATGAACCCGACCGCTGGCAGCTTCACTATCAATCCGCGCTTGCAGCGACACTTCATGACATTCGCACTCGCGGTGCTTGGACCGTCGAGCCTGCACGTCATTTACGCGACGTTCCTGGATGGATACGTGGCGGATTTCGTCGAGGAGATCCGCAAAATGTCAGGGCAGGTACTCAAGGCCGCGTTCGCGCTGCACACACAAGTCGCTGGGACGTTCCGCAAGACGGCCGCCAACTTCCACTACGAGTTCAACATCCGTCACGTCGCCAACGTGTTTCAGGGGTTACTCATGGCCAAGCCCGCTACGTTTGAAGACCCGCTCAAGTTCGCGTTACTGTGGGTGCACGAGTCGGCGCGTGTGTATGGTGACCGGCTTGTGAGTGCGAGTGACCTCACCAAATTTACGTCGATCGTGCAGCAGCTAGCGCGGAAGTGCTTCCCGTCGCTCAACTTCACGCGCTTCTTCATGCCGCCCTCTTCGTCATCTTCAAGTGCTGACGCGTCCGGGTCAACCGTCTCGGATGGCGACCCGATCCTGTTTTGCCACTTCGCCGGCGGTTTGCGCACCAACGAGTACGACCAGATCTTGTCGACGCAAGCTCTTCTCGCGACGTGCGAAGAAGCTCTGGCAGAGTACAACGAAGTGATGCCGAAAATGGAGCTTGTCCTCTTCAAGGACGCGCTCGAGCACGTGGCGCGAATCGTTCGCATCATATCGAATCCGTCGGGACACGCGCTGCTCGTTGGTGTCGGCGGCAGCGGGCGCAAGTCTCTCGCGCGGCTGGCCACGTTCATGTGTGGCTATTCGCTCATTGAGATCGCGCTCACGCAGGCTTACTCGCTCGTCGACTTCAAGACAGACCTGCAGTCAATGTTCGCCAAGGCAGGCGTCAAAGGAGATGGCGTCGCGTTCCTGTTTAGCGACGCTCAAATCAAGAACGAGCGCATGCTCGTTATGCTCAACGACTTGCTGTCAAGCGGCAATATACCGGAGCTGTACAGCGCCGACGAGCAGACTAGCATAATCCAGCAAGTGCAGCCGAAGAGGACCGCGTCTGTGGCTGTTCATGGGATCGGAGGCAACGGCAACAGCTCCGAAGGCAGTGAGAAGGAGAGGTGCTGGCAGTGGTTTATCCAGGAGATAAAGCGCAACCTCCACGTGGTATTGTGCTTCTCTCCGGCTAGCGCGGACTTCCGATCGCGAGCGCGCAAGTTTCCCGCCCTCGTGAACTGCACGCTTATCGACTGGTTCCAGCCGTTGCCGAAGGACGCGCTCCACTCCGTGGCTGCACGCTTTCTGGCATCCGAAAGCTCCAGCAACACCTCTCATTGGCAATGGAGTGAGCTCGAGGAGGCAGCCATCTCAAGCTTCTTCCCGTTCGCTTTCCAAAGCGCCAACGACGTGGCAAGGGAGTTCTTCGCTAGCGAAAAGCGCCGGGTGTACTCCACGCCACGCTCTTACCTCGAGTGTCTCGCGTTCTACGGTAGTTTGCTATCGGAGAAGCGAACGGCACACGACCGCGCCGTTGCTCGGCTCCAGGGCGGACTTGAGAAAATGGACAACACAAGCAGCGTGGTCGCCAACATGGAAGACGAGCTTAAGGTGACCCTAGAAGAGGCTGAACGCAAGCGCGTTGTGGTCGAAGAGCTCGCCGAGCGGCTACAGCGCGAGAAGGAGATTGTCGAGAGTGAAACCGAGCGCGCCAACGCCGAAAAGGAAAAGTGCGCCATTATCCAAGCCGATGTGACAACCAAGAAGGAAGACACAGAGAAAGACCTGGCGCAGGCGCAGCCGATGGTTGATGCAGCCATGACGGCGCTCGATACGCTCAACAAAAAGGACCTGGGCAGCTGCAAGACCATGACCAAGCCACCCGCGGGCGTCGGCGACGTCTTTGGCGCCGTGGTAGTGCTGTTTGCAGGTGTGAACTCGAGTGTAATCGTACAGAAGAACGGCAAGGTCAAAGATAAGGACCGATCGTGGGAGGCAACCAAGAAGGCTCTGCTGGGCAACGTGAACGCGTTCGTCGAGGAGCTCAAGGGCTTCAAGTCGCTGGTTGACGACCACCAGGTACCTGACGTCAACTGGAAAGAGGTGCGGCCGTTCCTGGCGCTCGAGCATTTCAACGTCGAGACGATCGAGAAGAAGAACTCAGCTGCAGCCGGACTGTGCGCGTGGGTCATCAATATTGTCGCCTACTACGACGCCATTGTGGTTGTTGAGCCCAAGAAGAAGGCGCTAGCTGAGGCGAACGAGAAGCTGCGGGTGGCGAACGAGAAGCTGCGGGTGGCGAACGAGAAGCTCGATGCCGTCAACGAAAAGGTTGCAGCTCTTGAAACGCGACTGGCAGCACTGACGCTCGAGTTCGACACGACCAACAAGGAAGTCGAGGACGCCATCACGCTTGTCGAGCGCGGGCGACTACGCATGTCGCTCGCGCGACGACTTGCAGACTCATTGGGCAGCGAAAGCGAACGCTGGTCCCTCGAGCTCGAGCAATTGCGTGCCAGATCCGACGCACTCTCTTTCGAAGTGCTGCTGGCTGCAAGCTTTGCGTCATTCGCCGGTGCCTTCACAAAGCCTTACCGTGACGCGTTGCTGATCGAGAAGTGGATGCCTTTCCTCCGGAAGGCATTGGCACCAGGTGGGTCATCGTCAGTACCGAAATCGAGCGAAGATGCCGCAGCTTCGTTGCTGCCGAACGAGTTTAACCCACTGTCTCACTTGGCGACGCCGTCGGAAGTAGCGGAGTGGAACTCACGCGGGCTGCCGAGTGACCGCGTGTCAGTGGAAAACGGCGCTATTGTGCGACGCAGCGCGCGCTGTCCGTTGCTCATCGACCCACAACTCCAGGGCATCCACTGGTTACGAAAAACTGAGAAGCATGCCCGTCGACTGGCGCCAGCTACGCTCGCAGTTGTGCGGCAAGACCAGCAGAACCTGTCCCAGTTGCTCGAGCTCGCTGTAGAGCACGGTCACTCGGTCATTGTGGAGAACCTGGGCGAGAAACTCGAGGTCGCGCTCTGGCCTGCTGTTGCAAAGAGCACGACCGTGCGCGGCCACAAGACGCTGCTCAAGATGGGTGACAAGCTGGTGCCGCTGCACCAAGACTTCAGACTGTACCTGCACACGAAGCTCTCGAATCCGCATCTACCTCCAGAAGTCCAGGCAGAGACGACAGTCGTCAACTTTGCCGTCACACCACTGGGTCTCGAGGACCAGCTATTGGCGCTTGTCGTCCGCAAAGAGTGGCCCAAACGCGCACGGATCCGTACCCTGCTGTCGCACCAGCAGAACGCGTTCAAGATCCGACTACAATCGCTTGAGGACCGGATTTTGAGTAGTCTGGCTGATTCAGAAGGCGACATCACGGAGAACGTGCAGGTAATCGAGGATCTCGAGGCGACAAAAGCAGCGGCGCTCGAGATTGGCGTCAAGGCTGCGCGGGCGAAGGAGTATGAGGCGCAGATCAACGAGCTGAGTACCAAGTACCAGTCGGTGGTGAGCCGGGGCGCGTTGCTCTTCTTCCTCATGAACGAGCTGCATCGCATGCACCCGTACTACGTCTACTCGCTCAACGCCTTCGTCGTCATCTTCCAGCGAGGCATGGATCTCGTCGCGACAGGGGATCGGCCGTCGTCGTCTAGCGCTGGTGGACTCCTTGGTCGGCTAAAGGCTGCGGCAAAGAAGGTGATCGCCACGCAACGATTCCAGTGGAACGCCGACCTGCTGCTCGCCGATCGTGTACTGGACGACGCAGATGCCATTGGACTCGATCCAAACCACCAGAACGACTCGGATCTGGGCACGCTGATGCAAGAGGCTGAGCGGGATCCATTGCCGACACCAGAGCAGATCGCGGCACGGTGCGCACAGCTGCAGACATCCATCACGGAGGTCGTTTTCAACTACATTCGGCGCGGGATGCTCGAGAAGGACAAGCTCACTCTCGCGACGCAACTCGGACTGTCGATCTTGTTGCGCGAGGGGAAGATTGCGCCCTTAGACGCGCACCAATTGGTCCACGCGTACAGAGATGTCACGAGCAACACCACTGCTTCGCAGGGCATGGGTCTGCTGAGCGAATGGCTGAGCGAGGCTGCGTGGAAGCGAGTGTGCTGGCTGGAGCAACAGGTTCCGAGTCTGCAGAAGCTGTCAGCGAGCATGAAGTCCGAAAGTGAGGAGTGGCGCGAGTGGTGCGAGCGTGACAACCCCGAAAGCTTACCATTACCGGGAAGCCTGCTCAAGACGACGACGGCATCGCCATTGACGCAGCTGCACGTGGTGCGCGCGCTGCGTCCGGACCGCACACTCGCGGCACTTCAGGTGTTCCTAGTCGAGCACTTTGGCGTGTCGGTCGTGCAGCAGCCGCCGTTCGACATGGATGCCGCGTACCAGGAGACGAGCGCGTCCACTCCGATGCTCTTCATGTTGTTCCCAGGCGTGGACCCTACTGCGTGGGTCGAGACGCTTGGGCGCAAGTTCGATTACTCGACTGCGAGATGGAATCTCGCGGTGTTGTCTATGGGTCAGGGCCAGGAAGCGATCGCGGACGCCACGCTGCTCTCTTCATCGCGCGAAGGAGGGTGGGTACTACTGCAGAACATTCACCTCATGCCGTCGTGGCTTGCGAAGCTCGAACGCACGCTCGAGTTGTGCTCAGTGGCGGCCGACACCAATTTTCGGTGTTTCCTCTCGGCCGAGCCAGTAACAAGTGACTACCAGCTTCTACCCGAGTCACTGCTGCAGAGCTGCATCAAGGTAGCCAATGAAGCTTCCGCCGACCTCCGCAGCAATCTCAAGCGGGCGTGGGCAAGCTTCACACCGGCGCAAGTCGAGACGAGCAGCTCGCGACCAGCCGAGTTCCAGCAAAGCTTGTTCGCGCTCTGCTTCTTTCACGCGATCGTACTTGGTCGCCGCCGCTTCGGCACCCAGGGCTGGAGTCGAGCCTACAGCTTCAACACGGGCGACCTGGCCATCTGCGCTGACATCCTGCGTCGCTACGTCGACAAGGCGGACGCTGTGCCCGTCAAAGTCTCGGTTTCTGCGACGCTCGCGCTGCCATGGGATGACTTGCGGTACATCTTTGGCGAGATCATGTACGGCGGACACATCACCGACCACTGGGACCGCATCACGAATGCCACGTACCTGTCAGGCATCTTCACGGCCGACCTGCTGGCCGCGAAAGGAGGCAAAGAGCTCGCGGACGACTTTCGACTGCCGGCGGACGCAAACGTGTTCACGTACAGCAAGTACGCGGCGTACATCGACACGGCGCTGCCGCCCGCAGAGTCTCCTCGAGTGTATGGACTGCACCCGAACGCCGAGGTTGGCTACCTCATTGACTCAGCTTCGCGCGTGTTTGCGTCGCTGTCTGCTGTCCCTGTCTTCGCTGCTGCCAGTTCAGGAACTGGTACTTCGGTGACTGCTCCATCAAAAGCCAACGCACTCGACGGTGGCATGTCAAGCGAGAGCGCCCGCGTACTGTCGACGGTTGACTCGCTGCTAGACAAGCTACCTGATGGACCTGATCTGCAGGCGCTGCAAGTACTAGCCGAGCCGCTATTAGCAACCGACTCGTCGCCGTTCGTGGTCGTCGCGATGAAAGAGGCGTCGCGGATGCAGTTGCTGCTGCGGGAGATGCGCGCGAGTCTCACAGAGCTGGCCAAGGGTCTGCATGGCGCACTCAGCATGTCGGAGAGCATGGAGGAATTCGCCAATGCTCTGGGGGCCAGTCGTGTCCCCAATGCGTGGCTTCCTCTGGCGTGGAGCTCGCGCAAGTCGCTAGCGTCATGGTTTGTCGATCTCCGCGCACGGGCAGCCAGTCTCTCGGAGTGGACGAGCGAGCTGCGCCTGCCTCGCTCCGTGTGGATCTCCGGGCTGTTCAACCCGACAGCGTTGCTGACGGCCATCAAACAGTGCACCGCGCGGCGGCACGGGCTGCCGCTGGACGCCATGGCCATCGAGACGCACGTCACGCCGTATGTCGTTGGAGGTCATGACGAGATGGGCGATGGAAATGGGACGAGCACCACGGAAGAAGCTGCAGCGGCTGGGGGAGCGATGCTGTTGTCGTCGGCGTCACTTCCGCCTCCGGATATGGGAGCGTTTATCCACGGTCTGTTCGTCGACGGCGCGCGCTGGGAGCTGCCAAACAGCTCCACTGCCGCTGATTCTCACGGAGCTGGTGATGGCAAGGAGGACGCAGGGAGCGGCGAGGAGTTGATCCCAATGGCGTACGAAGTGGATGGCGTGTCCTGTGGTGGATGGCTGGTAGACCCACGACCCAAGGAGTTGCTGCCGCCGCTGCCAGTCGTGTACGCTCGTGCTGTGGCGGTGGACGAGCGCTGGGAGGCGAGCGCCGTGGGCTTCTTCAGACGTAGACGCGACGTGTACGATTGTCCGGTGTACCAGACGACGCAGCGCGGACCAACGTACGTGTTCCTCGCGACGCTGCGCACGACGCAGCCGCGCAGCAAGTGGACACTCGCGGGCGCCGCGCTCGTCATGCAGACCGACGACTGAGCGCGTTGCAGTTAGGAGGAAGAATAGATTAGAAGCACTAGCAAAAGGCGACTTGGGTCGCAGAGACTGGTGTCAGCAGTGCAATAAGGTGAACTTGATCCGGTTGAAATGACATGGGAGGTCGTAGGACTACAAGTTTGGTGTTTGTATGAAGTAGAAATATGAATTGGAAAAGGGAATAGCGGCTCATATCGCTCCATCCACTCACGCTGCCTTGGAATAGGAAACAGCGGACGTTCATCAATGAGGGGGACGAGGCATCAAAAGAGAGCCAAGTACCAAACCCGCCGACATCCCGAGTCAATGGATGAAGGTAAGCAATGTCATCACCGCTATTGAGATTGTCTACATTGGAAAACCAAGTAGAAATGACTGTACTATAGAAATGATCCTGTGTAAGTACGGTCTTGCTCTTTAAATAGAAAATATATGGTACGACTATACTTTGGCACGTCCCGCTCGGTTTTACACTGAATTCTGACTTCTGTCAATGTTAAACCGTCCCGTTTGTCTTTTGTTCACTGACTATTGGACAAAATGGGACAATTGAATGTGGACAAAAAAACGAAATGAACGCCCTCTCTCGTCGGTTCAAGTGGGTCAAGTTTCAAACATGAAGAGAGCCTCTTTTCAAGAGACGTACGGTGCTTCGAAGTGCCAAACACAGTAAAGGATCAAAAACTTCTTGGTCAGTTTGCATGTCAAATCTGGCAAGACTCGCCAAGCGCACTGCAACACCAACATTTGACGTCACTTGCTTGCAGCCAACACCGGGGCTTAAGTGGACGGCGCCGCGCTCGGGTCGAACAGCTTGGGCATCTGCTGCCAGCACTTCCAGTAGTCGGCATCATTGTGCTCGCAGTTGAGCGCGTAGTCGGTCAGGCGCAGCATGTACGTCGACTCGAACATGAACGCGAGCCCGCCGTCGAACTTCTCGGGCTTGAGCTCCGCGTTGGACGCGGCCAGGAACGTCGCGGCGTCCGGTCCGTGGGGCGTGTCGACGCTGTGCAGGGACGCGCCGCCGGGCTGGAAGCCGTCCTTGCCGCCCTTCTTGGCGTCGTACGTGCCGTAGACCATGCCCATGTACTCGGACATGCAGTTGCGGTGGAAGTACGGCGGGCGGAACGTGTGCTCTTGCACCTGTCGGAGCGTCACGGCCGCGGTTAGAGCGAGGGGAGAGCTCCGCCATTGTACACTACAGACGCAACGTACCATCCAGCGCGGCGGGAAGATGACAAAGTCCGCGACGGCGTTGCCCGGTTCCTCGGTCTGACACGTCAGCACGCAGTAAATGGACGGGTCCTGGCGTTATGGCAAGAGTAGCGCGTCAGTGTTGACCACACAACGCAAATCCACGCACTGCGGTGGACGTACCGGGTGGTCGTAGCTGACCGAGTTCATCGTGCAAAACTTGTCCAGGTTGTACTTGTACGGGACGTAGCTGCCGTGCCACGCGACCACGTTGAAGGGCGAGAAGCGCATCCGGGCCGAGAAAATGGCGCCGCCATACTACCGGACAGAACAGCAATCAAGCGCGTCAGAATTTGAACAGCACCGAGCATGCAGCGCACTCATTCGCCAAGGTCGCGCACCTTGTTGAGCACTCGGTATTCGCACTCGCGGTCTTCGTAGCTCGCCACTGGATGCTCAAAGTCCCTCGGGTTGGCAAGCCCGTTGGCGCCGATCGGGCCAAGATCCGGCAGCACAAAGTGGCGGTTGAACACCTCCAGGATGTACCCGCGCGAAGGTTCGTCAATGTCGACGGAGAAGCGGATCCCGCGCTGTTATTCGATGGGGCGTTCACAGTCACCATTAGCCTTGAAGCCACGAAGTTAGCAGCGCATTTTCTTGCACCAGCTCGCACCTGAATGACGCAAATTTCTCGCGGAGCTACAGCTAGCTTGCCAAACTCGGTCGTGATCTTCAGCACGCCGTGCTGTGGGACTGTGGTAGACAGCGGGCGCTAAGTAAGCGTCGAGGGGGGGGGGGAACCGACATTCTTTCCGCACGTCACCGTACCGATCAAGAAGTCGCCGTCCGAGTTGTAGAAGCACGTGTCCACCATGGAGGCGTTTGCGGTGTACATGTGGATCGCCAGGCCCGCCTTCATCGTCGGCTCACCAGCGCCCGCTGCATAATCAAACGCAACATCACAGTGTGAGTCGCTGAAATCCTCCGCAATGCAAGCATCTCGGCTCAAGCCGTCGACGTACCGACGGTGCGTAGGCCGTCGATGAAGGTCACGCTCTCCGAGTCGGACGGGAAGGGCATGGGCTGCCAGCGCATCTGCTGCGGCGTCAGCTTCTCCTTCTCAAAGTCGGCCTTGACGAACGGCGAATCCACGGGCTGGAACTTCTCATGCATCACGGGCGGCAGGATGCGGTACAGCCAGCTTCAGAGACACACATAAGTCAGGTTACCGGCAGCATCCATCGATCGACTCTCCCACGAGCGCTCCGCACCTGCGCTGGTTCTTGTGGCGCGGCAGCGTGAACGCCGTGCCCGAGAGCTGCTCCGCGTACAAACCGTACGGACACTGCGCATCCCACAGAGCGACGCAGTTAGAAGGAGCCAATCTGCAAGGGCAATAAGACGGAAACGAGACGCACTTTCTGGGGGTTGTTCTGGCCCTTGGGCAGCGCGTTCGGCAGCGCCTCGGAGCAGAAGTGGCCGCCAAAGCCCGGCAGGTATTCGAGCGCGCCCCACGCGTCCGTCTTCCCCTTGGCGGCCGCGTCGTCGCCCATTCTTCTTGTCGTCGGTGGCTCCTGGAGCGTCGTCGCGCTTTTCCGTCAAATACGAAAGTGAACGCTGCCTTGTGCCTCGAAACGCCGGTAAATACTGTCGCTTTGGTGACGAGGTTGGGCTGGTCGACCTTCATCTTGCAACTATAAAACCAACCACACTTACATCCCCTAAAACTCAAGTTGCTGGTTGAGGGTGGAGAGCTCCCTGCCAACTTCAACTTCACATCACATGCTAGCGTTTGTATGCCTACGTTGCTGAGAGAGGTAAACAATTTGTTTCGACGCTTCTTCACAATCAGCTATAGTATGATAGACTGTACAGTACTGGCGCCAATGCTCACGATGTCGATCGCCGTTGCACGATCCTCGCGGTCCGATCGGCTGGCGCAGTTGCTGCCGCTGCTGCTGCTCCATGCGACGGTACAATGTGCTCGTACCGGTCTGGTTGTCACTTGTACATGGAAAGATAGAGCGACAGTTGTCTTCGTTCTTTACAGTGGCGGAAGTCCGATACGATTGGCATTGTGGTAAGGACGGCGATGCGTCAAACTACGAGGGTACGTTGGTCCATACGTTGCTCTGTGGTCACCCTGAGGGATCAGACGACTTGGCATATTGCACCGCTCCGCTAGCATGAGGCGACCTCTGCGGGGCGCCTACGGGTAGTTGCTGCGGGATCGGATACCTTGACATGGCGAGTCGTTGCCGTTGCGTTCATCTGACAGCATTGACGAGGCGGACGAATGTGGAAACAGCGACGACGGCGACGGCGTTGACGACGTTGACAGGGACGAACTTGACAGGCCCAGGAGCCGCGCATCCAGCGTATACCGGCGCGGCGGGTATTCAGCGTAGGATGTCGATAGTGTCTGGGCCGTCCGTGTCGCTGCTTCACTCGCTGGAGCGCTACTGGACATCACAGCGGCGCTGCTGCTGCTGATGCTAGGTGTGCCCTTGTTGCCGCAGAGGATGCAGTTCGAAAGCAAGTGAGCCGAGCACTTGGACGTCAGCACGTTCATTCCTACCGACGACGTCGTTGATGCTGCCGCCACAGCTCTTGAAGCCGTCGCCGTCGCGCCGCTGCCGTACTGGATAGCTATTCTGTCGCTACGCCAGTCGGTTGAGGTTGTCACGCTCTCTCCTGGGTACGCCGCGAGGGGTTTACCACTTCCAGCACTGCCGCTACTGTCAAATCCCCCGCCATCGCTGACTTTGCTGCAGATGAAGCACCGCACGAGGCGGTGGCGCGCACAAGCCTCGTCCGGGCTGATCGGGCACATTGTGGTCGACGAGGCCTCTCCCGGAAGTCTCAACATCGGCGTCGATCCGGATTGGCTCGCCACTGGCAGTCGCGGTTGGTTGCTGTCCATCGCGCCGCTGCACAGCACGCAGCCACGCAGACTGTGCTTCACACAAACACCTGAGCTCGCGGCAGGCTTCAGCGCTGCCGGCAATGAAGTAGCTTGCACGTCTCCGCTTGTAGTCCTGCCCATCCACGCCTCCACAATGTCACCCGTCACCTTCGTCACTGGTCGATTCAAAGCGCCAGCCACGGGTGTGAGACTTGTCGAGTGGAACGTTGCAGCCTCGACTCGCTGCGCAAGATCGGTACTGCTCGTTGCGGCAGGCTTGGCAGCGGCGACTCCCCAGCCTGATACGGCCTCGCACAGAGTCTGCGTGGCGTCGCACTCCATCAGACGCGGTGAGAGGGACGAGGACGAGCGTCTCATTGCCAGAAACCCAGACGGAGATGGTTCCGTGGTCGTCGCAACGCCCAATTCACGCGGAGACACACTCGCCACGCGCGGGATCCGTGTTGCAATCGGTAGCAAAGGAGACGACGCCGAGTAGCTCGCGTCCTTGAGCGATGACAGCAGTGGTGCGGCGTGTGGGCTTCGACTCGTATCGCTCGACAGCACTTCGCACATGGACGTTAGTTCAGGCTGACGCGTCGCGTTTGGCAGCCAGTCGCGCTGTTCAGCTCCTCGTTCACGCCTGCTCTTGCTAGGTTGGAGAGCGTACCGCTCAAGCAGTTGCTTGTACGTCCGTGATCCCTGCGCTGCCGGTGGCACCTCTTTGCTTCGATCGCTTGCGAGCCGTGGCAAGTTCGCCTTGGACGTCGATCGCTGCATCTCGCGCGTCGAATCATTACGTCTGACGCGTGCTGCTCCTCCTGATCTCATGTCGCTCGTCTCCGCAGTCCGAGACATTGGGGAATCGTCGTCAGCGCAACCTTGACCGCTCGCGCCACTTTCGTCCGAAGTGCGTTCCGATTGGTCGTCGGGCGCGCGCACTACCTTGAAGGCAGCACTGTCCGTGGTCTGCTGGTCCTTGCTGCCTCGTGCTTCCTCCAGCTCGCGCACCTGGGCTTCAAGCTCACGGATACGGCGCGTATCTTCCTCTTTCCACTTGAGGAACCCGGCGTTCTCGCGCGTGAGCTTATTGATCTCGCGGTCTTTGTCCTTGAGCGCCTCCGAGAACTTGCGTTGACACGTTTCGAGCTCCTTCAGCCGGGTCTCATGGTGCCGGCGCTGCGTATTCTCCAGCTTCTCACGGAGCTTGGCGATCTGCGTGCGCGCGATCAGCAGCTCCGTGGTCATCATCATGGCCGCCGATCCGTTCGTCGCACTCGCCTCGTTGATGCGCACGGTCTGCATAACGGAGCGCGCGCGATCGGCGAACCGCAGCGTCCGGATCGTCTCGTCGCTGGCGTTTAAGCTCGGGCTCACCGTCGCGATCAAGCACGACTGCGTGTTTCCGCCCAGCGAGTCTTGTAGCACGCGCGTGAGCGTCGAGTCGCGGTATGGAATGTGCTTCCGGCCAGGCTCCGCGAGCGCGGCAATGCAGTTCCCGAGCGCCGACAGACTCGCGTTGATGTTCTTGAGCTCGAGCGAGTGCGCCTCGTCCATCGGGATGTCCGTGTTCCACTTCTCCGACCCTGCTAAGTCCACGAGGTTCAGGCGTGACGTCCGTGCCGTGCGCTCTCCGGTCGGAGAGGTTCGCTCAAGCGTAATGTTGACTTGCACAATCGCGTGGCTGCGACTACTTGCGAGGTTGGCCTCCGTCTCGCGCACCGACCGGTTTTCGAGGTCTCTCCGCAGTAGCTGGAACGCGTGCGCCACGGAAAGGATGCGCTCGCTGGACAGCCCTGGCACGACCACGTTGGTCGAGCCATCAGCACAGGGCTGCTCACGCAGCAGTAGCGGCTTTTGCCGTCGGCGGTCCGTGAACAAATCAAACAGCCGGTCGTTGTAGATCTGCACGAAGCTGCAGTGCAGCGAAACGTGCACTTGCTCATTCGCTGTTGTCACTGCTGCCGAATCGGCTTCCAGCCGTGCTGCGTGTGACAGCAGTAGGCGAAGCGCGCGGGGAACGACGCCCCACGTCGGCGCGGTCGCTGGAGCAGGCGATGGTTTGATGCTTGTAAGTCTGGGTGATGTTGTTGATGCTCTCGAGTTGCCGTTACTGCCCTTCTCTTCAGTCCAACTCGGAGCCGCGATACCCACCACGTCGACTGCGTCGAAGTCCTTTCCGAACAGCGTGTGAGTCTTGCCCGTGCCGGTTTGGCCGTACGCGAACACGGTCGCGTTGTACCCGTCAATGGCGGTGCGTACGCTGGGTTCGACGGCGGAGAACACGTCTTCCTGGGTGGCGGAAGCTGCGAACACGCGATCGAACGCGCACTCGGTCACCGTTGTCATGCCACCGGCGCCGAGCGCATCAGCAAGACTGCCGTGGCTGGTCGACGACTGGATCTGGATCGACGTTCCCTGCTCACCCACGGCCACAACCACCTTGTCGTCGGCACTCCCGGTCGACGGACGCACTCTCACCAGCACCTGGATGCGCCGTGGCTCCCCGTCTTGGATATCAGTGGATGTGCAGGAGGCGTTGACGGTGTTGCCGTCTGGAACAACCACTTCAGAGTCCCTGGTATTCTCGCAGGCGGTGGACTCGTTGACGCTGGCTCGAGATGTTCGCAGACTGTCAGGTGTGCTTGAAGGCGTGAAGCTAGCTTCAAACGCTTCTTCACCGAGCGCAGACGTTGACCCTAAATCCTTCAGCGAAGCGTCCGGCTCGATCTCGTCAGGATCGCTTGGTGGCGTCTTCACGTCCGTGATCGAAGCCGCTTCGTCCTTTAACTGGCATAGAGCCACGAGTTCGCAGTCACTCTCTCCTCCGTCGTCGGGGATGTTATTGCTGTCGAAGTCGCTGGCGGTTCCATCGATGCTCCTGCTGGTGGTTGGCTCGCTTGAAGTGTCACCAAGGCCCCATTCTTCCCGGTACGAGTAGACGTCGGCGTCATTGCTGTTGATCGTGTCCGACTTGATGGAGCCGGCGGTCGACGGCACCGAGCAAGAGTCCTGCGAGCCTCCGAGCCACGTGCGACCGGTTGAGACGGTGACGTCTGCCCGGAGCTCTCCGTGGTCGATGTGAAGAGCTGGGGACTCGGCACTTGCGTGGCTGTCGAGTTCATTGTTCGAGTGCGGCATTTGCCGCTCGCGCAGTACTAGCCGCAAGCGCAAATCCAACACCAACGCAACGGTTCAAGCTAGTCACATACCACTTGGTTCCGCGCGTGCGCATGCCGAAGAGAGGGCACAGGGACTCTTCTTTTAAGCTGAGGCGGCTGACATCACGACGCTCCTCTGTCGTCGTCGCCCACTACACTTCAAGGCAAGAGCGCGCATCTAAAAATACCGGAAGAAGAGAGGCTGTGGATATTAAAAACACAACGTGTTAGACCATCCACGAACGGCGCAATCCCGCACCATCTCCACAGCAGCAGCTTCAAACGAGGGACAGACGGATGAGGTGACCAAGCGCACCGGGTATATCCGCCGGAGACTGAACTGATTGACCAGAGAAACAGTTCACACGGGAAGTATATGCCACGGACTCGACACTTACGAGTTCGGTTGGTCCCTGCCCTGGATTGTCCAATCGTTCAGCCCTGCTCACTCTTCTTCACTGTCAATCTGCCGTCAGATCATTAGAGCACAGTCAGAACCAATTGTTAGCCTCTCGCTCCGTCTGATCACGTTGACGCGGCCACCCACGTACCATCTCGGGATATTCTTGGGGAACGACGCCGTCGAAATCCGGCGAAACATTCGCGAACGATAGGCTCTCGAAGAACCGCTGCTGCGCCGCGAGCGTTGCTGCTTGCGCCGCCCTCTCGTCAGCTTCTGCGCGAGCTTGGTTGCGAGGAGAGTGCCGGCGAGAACTGCCGCGAGTGGGGCGGGTGCTTGCAGCTACCGATGCCTCATCCATCTCAACTTCAAGGCGACGGCGCTTAGGTCGCGAGCCAGTCGTCGCTGCCAGTTCCTGTGCAGCTTCGCGGCCTCGCTTGGACGCCGACCGCGGTTCTCTTGATGCAGCCCGGCGCGCGCTTGTCCGATGCGGAGTTTGCTCCAAATCTGTTCCGTCCTCGCTCGCCGCGTCTTTCACTCCACGCCGAGAGGATGTCCTTCTGCCTTGAGCGGGAGATCGGTCCGAATGCTTGGGGGTCGGCGGTAGCGACGGTGGCTTCGGTCGACGCGGAAGGTCGGCCAGTGAGTCGCCCGTGACAGACTCGAAGATCTCGCGCATCAACGGGGTCGGTCGCTTTTTCAGCACAATATCGACTGAGGCCTTCATGAAAGGCACCTCTGCTACGTTCAGCAGCCGCTTCTGCTGGCGATCGCGCTGACGCGACATTTCCAGCAACATTCGTCCGCGTTCGAGTGAGTGGCGAAGGTCGCGCAACTGGTTCAAGATCTCGCGCGTGACCCACGACTGCCGCTTCACGTCGAAAACAGCGTTGGCCGGGGCGTGTGCGTCGCAGTAGAACTTCCACTCCACTCGGTTCGAGCGTGCGCAGTAGAACTTCTTCTTGGCCGCGCAGATGGGATGGAACCGCTTCTGGCACTGAGCACACCCCACGAGCTCGCCCTGTTGCATTCAACGGCACCACAAAGCATTAAAATCAGAGCGAAGTCTACCGCGTGAGGACAAGGCAAGTGTAGAACGCACCGATCGTTTGAAACACAGTTCGCAGCGTCCGACGGTCAACAGCATCGTGATCGCCGAGCTGTTTGCAGGAGGCGGCGGGGGGTGGGCGTGCTGGATATGGTGCCTCTTGACCACTTTCCCCTTCTTCCACTTGCAGCAGTACACGTGGATCCACTTGTCGAACGTTAGCGCTGGCTCCGAATGCGCACCGCCAGCATCTGCATTCTGGTGGTTCTGCGGCGAGCTCCTGGCTCCAGGGAGCTTTTGGTGCTGCGCCGCTCTAGCACTCAGGGCTTGGACTTGTGGTGACCCGGAAGCAGACTGTGGGCAAGGCTGCTTACCGCCGCCACCATGAGTCCCAGAAACGCGTGGCGACACCTTGCCACCCAGTGCTAGCTGCTTCGAGCCAGCATTCTCTGGGGCACTTGCGCACGGCATCAAATAATCGCTCGAGTGCCCGCAAGTGACACACCCTTCTCTCGCCTTCTTGTCGCCGAGCTGTATACACCGCTCGCAGATCCAATTGCTGCGGAAGATCGTCGCCGACGGCCCAATGTCGCTGATACAGCACTCGGGGTGGATATAAATATTGCAGTACTGGCACCGCATCATAAACTGGCGGCGATGGAGCATGTTGATGTCTGTCAGCTCGCCCACGACCGGAACGATGAACTCGAAGCAAGCGGAGCACATCGCCATGTCCGTCCAGTCCGGCTGCGTAGCAGAATCGTCGTGCTTCGCATCCCCTTCAGTCACTTCTTGTGCAGCAATGATCGCTTGTACAATCGACCCCGAAAGCAGCGGAGCCGACGCCTCCGCGCCATTCGGGAGCCGAGAGTGGTTGTAGAAGCTGTTCTTGTTCTTGAGAACGAAGAACGAGTCGATGCGGACCTTTCGTCGGCGCTGACGCTGGACGAGTCGCTCCAATTCCGAGTAGTCCGACGGTAGGTGGTCCTTGCACAGCATTTCAAACTTCAGTCCAGCGCCACCGCCGCCGTACACGAATCCACTATCGGATAGCGCGATAGTCATCGGCAGTCCTTCAAACCACCCGCACAACGGGTGGAAAGAGACCGAGCAATCTGGGTGGCAGCACTTCACGGTCCGCCCGCAGGCGACCCGGCAGTACATGCACAGATCGCCCAGGCACAAGGACTGGAAGGGTTCGTCCGCTTTCTCGCCGTTGCATTTCTTCTCAGCAGTCCCATTCGCACTCCCACCGGCGGTCGCTGGCGCAATAAGTGCTTGAACTTCGGCGATCGTGTCTCGAAACCGCGTGGCGTTGTTGGTAACGCCCACCAAATTGATGTCCGACAGCTCCAGCAGGTTACCGATCCACACTTTGGGGCACCAGAGCGCGCACACAACGTGGACCCACTTGCCGTCGATCGTTCGCTTAAACGCGCCATCGCCTAACGAACAGAGCTGGCAGAAGACGGCGGTCGCCGGGTCCAGTCCGTCGCGCTCCACCTTGCAGCGATCGCAGATGAACTCGCTGCTCGGCACCTTGACAATTCCGTAGCAGCGCTGGTGCACTGCCAGCTCGCACCGATCACAGAACACAATCGGGTTTGATTCGGGGGACTGGCCGTCAAAGCAAACGACGCACGTGCCATCGTCGATTGGTTCCTCGTTGTCGCCTTGGTCCTCCTGCTCCTCGGTCTGTTGTTGCTCAGACTGCGTTTCACCGGATAACTCAGCCATAACTGCCGATAGGCTCTTCGTCCCACGGTAGCCGACAACCAAGCTCTTGCAAAGCTGCTTCCAAGCTACAAACTCCTTGTAATACAGCTCGGTGACTTGCGCAGCACTCTGGAAGGTGGCATCTCGATGCTCCATGACCTCCAGCTTCCTCGCCAGAGACCGCAGAGTGCACCTGTTCTGCTGCATTTGTTCGTTCAGGTGTTCGATGAGCAAGTTGATGGCAGGCGTGACGTCTTCTTTCTCGAACTGCTGTTGTTGAAGCGCTGAGCCGGCAGCAGCAATAGCTGCAAATGCATCCGGGTGACGTGCTGCATCCAACGCGCTGACCCCGCCCACAGCGACCAGCAGGTTCGCATCCGTCGAAAGCGGCAGCTTCCACTCGTTCATCAAGCCAGCCAGAGTCGACTGGTCGTCATGACGAAATGTGGTCCAGACGCTCTTTTCAGCATCGGGAGTCGCTTCCTGGTCGATCGCTTCCTCCCCCGACATCCGCATCGAGTACTTGCAGGTCGCACTCAACTGGTTCTCGTTAACGTTGCTGAAGACGACGCGAACATCGCCAGCCAAGTTTGAATTTGGTTGAGCATCCTCGCCATTGCTGTCTTGTGCCTGCGACGGCGGAGCTTGTAGAGCTGAGGTCGTCGAGCCCGGGTCGCGTGGAACAATCTCGATGAATGGCTGGGCGAAGTAATCGCTCATGCAGTGGCTGCGGCTTGCACGCATCATAAAGTCGCAGCGATGCACGGTCGTCTGCACCGCAAGCGCTCGACTGGTAGGCGTTTCGCGTCCAAGCAGCACCGTGTCTCGGCAGAGCAAGTCGCTCGCCAACGGCCGCCGCTGATAATTCGCAATGTCATCGATCTTTGCGCCGCAGAGGCTCTTGCAGAGCTGGTCCAGGCGCTTCTTCACGACCGTCTTGTTGCTGAAGAAGTTGCGGTTAACCACCTTCCAGAGATGCGCAGCGTTCATTGGCGCCCCAGCATTCTGCCCAGGCCACGAATCAAAGAGCACGTCTGTGAGGTCCGAGCCGTTCATCATGGCATCCCGCTCTAATGCGCTGGAATCGACCACTCCAGCTGACGTCGGAGACGCCGCGTGCTTGCGCTTCCACTTTCCGTGCTTGGCGGCGTGCTTGGCATGCGGGCAGTTGTTGCGCAAATGACCCATCATGAGCGTCTCGCGAACGTGCTCACCGCATTCGGGGCACGGGCGCACGGGAACGCTGCTCGATCCGTGATGGCGTCTTGATTTCCCAGACGTAGACGATCTCCTTGATCCAGCGTCGTCGTTGCCACCTGCCCGATTCGCCTTGTTGCGTTGCTTGCTGTCCGCGACGCTAGACGACTTCTTCGACCTCGAAATTACTGCCGGCGTTATCCCGTGGCGCGTCAAGAGCAGCTTCCGCTTGCGCACATCTTCCTTTGCAAGCCATCCGAGAATGCACTGATCCTCGTGCACGTCTTGGTTTGTGGGCGTGAGCTTGGCTGTGCAGTATCGACACCGACCTGGCACCGTCGGGTGCTCGCGCATATACGCCCGCGCGTGCTCCAGCGCCTTCCACGACTCGTCGACCATTTCATACTGGCGCGACGACACGTCGCTCAAGTGCGTCTTGCAGTGGTAGACCTGCTGATTGGCCTCGTTGTACCCGGTGAAGATCAGGCTCGAGGGCGCACGGAACGCGCAGGTGACGTGGAACGAGCGCGCGCAGCGACCGCTCACGCACTGGATGCACCCGCCGCGGACGCCGCACACCAGGCAGCGCAGGCTGTCGCGACTTGGGTCCAGCAGCGCAATGTTGACGCACTCGTCCAGCTCGCCCATCAGGCTGTGCGACAGCTCCGGGATCCAATTGATGCACAGCACGTGGCACCACACGTCGCGCTGGTTCGTCAAGCGCAGCGCGCCGCCCGCCACGGGGCACACGGCGCATTGCGGCGGCACTGGGACGGCCGCTTCCCCCTTCGCCAGGATGTACTCGCACGGCTCGCAGTGCCAGGCCGACAGGTCGCTCGTCACGCTGCGGCCGTAGCACTTGACATGCACCGACATGCCGCAGCGCGCGCAGACCACCAGCACCGAGCCGTTGTAGTCCTCGAACGCGAGGCAGACGCAGCACGGGGCAGCGACACCGGGGTGCAGCGGCACGAGCGCCGCGCGATCCGCGACCGCGCCATCGTCCATAGCGCCCACCATCGCCCCGCTATCGACGCACAGCACGATAGATGACTCGAGTCTTGCTCCCCTATCACGAGCGTATCCAGCTCCTCTCTTCATCGCTCGGCTGGGCGAAGGCAAGGGAGGATATGCGAAGACGCCCACGAGAGATGCAGCTGAGAAAGTACGGCGACTGCGACCGCGCTCGCTCGGCTTCGACTGGGTCGGCGCGCGTACGGAGAGGGCGAGTTGGCTGCGCGGAGATCGTGTTTCCCTCCTGTGCCGCGGGCGGAGAGCGAGGGGGGCGAGCGCGCGCGTGGATGGACGTCTCGCGCGCGGTCGGGATCAGTTACGGCGGGTTCTTCCCGCCCACTTTGGACGCTTTTGCCGCCCGGGTGGTGGCCGCCGCGGGGGCGGGCACAGCGTTCTTGGTTACGGGTACATGGTTACACCGTAACGTTTGGAACTAAACCGTAACCGACCGTCACTCTGCATTTCTAAACGATTTCTAAAGAAACCAGAGTGCATTCTTCGTTTTGGGCAGCAAAGACTGCGCTATTTTGGGGAACTGTGGGCTCCTGCCGAAACGTACGGACCGGTCGTCGCGCGCACGCAACAGTGATGACTGAAGCATTTCGTCTGCATTTCATCGAGTGTAGCCACCGCGGGGCTGAGATGGCGGCGGTCCTGGTGCAGAAGTGTTGTTGTTTTGATACGCACGTTGGTTTGCTTCAGCATTCCTCTCTCTCTTCAGCTGATTGCCGCCGCGCGTGATTAGACGCGGGGCGAACCATTTATGCGAGTGCAGAGGGCGCGTCGAGTGACTGGCCCGCGCTGTCAGCGAATCGCCCGCGGGGCGTGCATCAAGATGCCATCAACACTCGCATGCCGCCACGCCAGTGGCGTCACCGCGGCTACACCGCACGTTGCGCAAGATGCCAATCACTCGGACGTGTCAAGTGTAGGGCGCGAGATATTGTAGAGTACCGGACCGTCGTGTCGCAGCGCGTGCCGCACGCGCCAGGATGTCAACCAAGTCGGATCGGCAGGCTGGCTGCGTCGGGGATCGGCTCCACGGTGCGATTGGTCGTCGCGGGAGGCGCAAAGCTTGGAAGGAGTCTGCGCAGCAGCAGCGTCACGGAAGGCAGAAAACATGCGGGTTCTATGCAAGGCCCCAGAGGAGGAGGAAGGGGAGGAGCCGATGACATGATTCCTGCCTCGTCGCGGATTCCGGTCTCCCGGCCCGGAACAGCAACAGGCAACAGGTGCACTCGCGCGCCAACATACAGCGCGCGGCGCCGATGCGGCGGCTTTGCGGCACCAGCAGCGGCGACCGAAGGCACGCAGGGTCGGGCTGGCTGGCTGGCAAGCCCGCGTCGCATATCCGGCTCCATTTGGCGCGCGCAAAACGCAGCCACCCCGCGTTTCATTCATTTCCACAGGTTGATCATATATATTCACGTGGAAATGTCGAAATCGAACCCATATCGATTCATCGGGGTATCCATTCTCAGGAGTAAATATCAAAGCGCCGGACGGCAGCCAATCAGCGGCGAGTATCTGAAAAAAGCTGAAGGATGGCATCTTTATTTTCGGAACCTCCCATCACACACACCTTGGCTCTTGGAATAAGGTGGCCAAAATTCAATCGGCACTCCGTGTCACAAAGGCTCCACCAGAAGGCAATCCGATCGAATGGGGGAGGCGCCGGTCGCGACGACGCTGTGCCGCGCGGAGAGCGGGGGCCGCGGGACGCGCAAGCGGCGGCTGAGCAAGCGGTTCGTCAACTGCCGCTGGGTGTTCAACAACATCCGCGTGGGCGAGTTGCTGGTGGACTGCCGGCCGCGCGACCAGTTTGCGCGGAGCACCATCGTGGGCGCCATCTCGATCGCGCCGCCGCTGTCGTCAGGCGTCCAGTCGTTGCAGAGCGTTGAGAGCGCGCTCGCGGAGGACAAGGACGGCCAGGCCGCGGCGCTGCTGCTCGCCAAGCGGTCGCTGCGGGATATTGTGCTGTTTGGAGAGATGGACGACCTGCGGGACGCAAGCTCGTGGATGTACCGGTTGGAGCAGATGCTACTCGAGGACGGACGGGCGGCGAGCGTCAAGACGATGTGCGACGCCTTCTCGACGTTCGAGACGCGCTACCCGTTCTACACGACCGCCGGAGTGATTGACGCCGGTGTGCTGCAGTCGGGCGCGAACCAGGTCACGTACCCGAACGAGATCGTCGAGGACTTTTTGTACCTGGGCAATATGTGGCAGGCCGGGTGCAAGCAGGTGATCGACCACCTGCACATCACGCACGTGGTGAACGCAACACTAGACGTGGGCAACGTGTTCGAGGCCGACGGCGTCAAGTACCACGAGGTGAAGCTCCGCGACGCGCCGGACGCGGACATCGCGCAGTTCTTCGACAGCACGTTCGCGTTCATCAGCGAGGCCAAGCGGAGCTGCGACGCACAGGGGCGGCCGTGCCGCGTGCTCGTGCACTGCACGCAGGGCATCTCGCGGTCCGCGACGCTCGTGATCATGTACGTGATGCGCGCGTACGACTGGTCGCTCGCGCAGGCGTTCAACTTTACGCGCTCGGGCCGCGGGGTCGTCATGCCCAACGACGGCTTCGTGCGCGCGCTCATGGCGGAGGAGCGGCGGCTGCACCACGACAAGTTCAGCGTGACCGAGGCCGACGTGGACACGCTGCTCAGCGGCGACCTGCCCAACCGGGCCGCCACGATCGAGACCGTCGCGTCCTCCGCCGTCCTGTCCGCCTCGGGCTCGGAGCACCTCGTGGCCTGCTCGCTCACCGGCGTGGACCGAGGAAGATGCGCCCTCATGTAATCAGGTTAACTCAGAAGAAGAAGGGCGCTCTCTATGGCTCCGTTGTATGCGAAAAATGAAAAACACTAGCGGGAGCAACAGGTTGCAGTACACTCTGTTGTATATGATTGTACACACATCCAGGTTAACGCCGCCGATCAACTGCGCAATCAGCCGATGTTTGAAGGTCATCACACCCGTCAACAGGATGCGCGCCGGGGCCGCTCTGCCGTTGCGCAAATGCTAGTGGACGGCTGAGTGTACAGTACTGTAATACCGAACAGCCGGATCATCGGCGACGCATTGCGTTGGCCTCGCCAGACCGACTGGCGCGGTCACGCAGCCTGTTGCTCGCGCGCGGTTCCGTTTTCGCGCCCGCCGCTTTGCCCGGCCTGTGCACGCGCTGCCTGCGTGCTCTCGCCATCAGCCGCCCGATGTTGAAGGATCCTGCCGGGCCGTGTGTAAAGAGGCGGAGGCGGGCGGGCGGGCGGCCGGTCAGCCTTCCCGGTCGTCGACACTGTACATCGCCTGAATTACACATCGCATCCAGTTGACGCGCAGGACCGGACTCCTGAAGCCGAGAGAAAGGCCGGGCCTTTCTCATCAAGGCGGCAGATCCGCAAATCCGCGCGCGCCATCTCGGCAGGCAGCAGCGCACCGGCTTGCATTCCGCTGCGTTCACGGCGGGCTGCATTGCACCCGCAGCATGCGTTTCGTCATACAAGTGCCGAGGTGTCGTCGCCGTACTAAACAGGAAGGTTGAACAGAAACATCTTCCGATCGGCGGCCATCTTACTGTAAGTTATGCGAAAAGAGGGGGAAAGAGCGAGAGCGGGCGCGGAAGCGCCCTTTCTTGTTTGGCGCGCGCTGGCAGCTGAACGGCCGCTCTGGATGTCCGCGGAAATTAATTGGGCTGCAGCGCACGGAAACCCAACCATCTAGTGATGCATTATCGATTGTTAAAGGTAACTTTTTAATGCTTTTATTTTTAGATGTATACTGTCGAAAACATAATACGATAGCAATATATTAGATTAAACAGGCTTGATTCACCACCACAAGGGATGAGCCGGTTTCCGCGGTCGGACGCCGCGGCCGTTTCGCGGTCGGGTTTTTGCCCAATCACGCGCCGCCTCGGTCTGATCTCCTCCGTCTCTTTTGACTCATGGCCAATCCCCCGCCTCTCCCCCACGACTGTGACGCCTTGGCCCGCATTACTGCGCTCCGTTTTACTAAAGCCGCGCTCAAAACCTCGCGCTAATTCCCCACCAAAACCCGCAAACCTCGCGCGCCGGATCTCCCGCGCCAGGCGGCGGCAGCGTCCCATACAAATCCAAGTGAAGGCGCGCGGACAGTTGACCCGCAGAGGTACGGTACGGTACGCCGCGCCGGTTCTCTCGCGAACTCCCATTTAGTTTCTGAGGTGCATGGTCTCGGCCGTCTTTTCTGGTGACCAAAAGGGGCAAATGCTGCCGGGTCCGTCGCCGTCGTCGGGCCATGAGGACGACTCGGCGATTCCCCATCCACCGAGCAAGGACGGCGGCGCTTCTCGCTCCCACTGCGACCCGCGCACCGGCACAAGTACCGGTAGCAGCGCCAGCAGCAGTTTTCAGGTTCGTTCCGATTGTGGTTCCGTGCGCGGCGGAGGCGGCGCGCTCTTGACGACGAACGCGCGCGAAAAGCGGAGCGACAGGGAGACGGAGGCGCTGGCGGTGCTGACGCTCACGGTCGCGCCAGCCGCCGAGACGCCCGCGCAGCAGCAGCACAAGGCGACGCCCCGACGGCAGCGGAGCATGTCGGTGGGCGATGACAGCGCCGCGACCTCGCGCAAGAACAGCGCCGCGAGCGCCGTCGTGACAGCCGTGGACGACTCGGCCGCGACCGCGTCGCCCAGCGGGCAGCGCGCGCGCGCGGCCCCCAAGCGCGTCGTGCGCACTGGCTACGTCAACTGCCGTTGGCTGTACAACCAGGTGCAGGCGTCGCGCGGCATGATCCTGATCGACGCGCGCGAGAGAGAGGCGTTCGAGGACGACACGATCCCGTCCGCCATCTCGGTGCCGCCCATGCTGCACTGCCGGTCGCTGGACGAGGTCGAGTCCGGAATCCTGGCCGAGCAGCGGTACATGTTCACGCCCAAGAAGCGCAAGCTGCGCGAGGTCGTGCTCTTCGGCGACGTCATCAAGCCGTCGTCCGGGAGCCAGAGCGGCTCGTGGCTGCGGCAGCTCGAGCGCCTCATCGTCGAGGACGGGCTCGTCACGAGCGTCAAGCTGCTGTACGACGGGTTCCTCACCTTCAAGTACCGCTACCCGTTCTACACGTCGGCGGCCATGCTGGATGAGATCGCCGTCGGGCCAGCCGTCGGCGGCCTCACGCGGACGCGGAGTGGCACGCACAACCTCAACTACCCGAACGAAATCCTTGAGGGCTTTCTGTTCCTCGGCAATATGTGGCACGCGCAGTCCAAGCAGGTGATCGACCACCTGGGCATCACGCACATCGTGAACGCGAGCCTGGACATTGGCGACCTGTTTGAGAACGACGGCGTCAAGTACCACGGCGTGAAGATCAAGGACAAGGCCGATTCGGACATTAGCGCGTTCTTCGACTCGACCTACGCCTTCATCGAGTCGGCCAAGCGCACGCAGCACGGCCGCGTGCTCGTCCACTGCACGCAGGGCATTTCCCGCTCGGCGACGCTCGTCATCATGTACCTGATGCGCGCCAACAATTGGTCGCTCGTGACGGCCGTCAACTTCGCCATGGCCAGCCGCGGCGTCGTCTACCCGAACGAAGGGTTCGTCAAGGCGCTGATGAAGGAGGAGTTTCGACTGTACAAGGGCAACAGCGTGACGCTGGAAGAGATTGACACGCTGCTGCAGCACCAGATCCCGGACCGGCCCGTGCCGCTGCAAGTGCACGACCAAAAGTCGGAGAGCTGCGCCCAGTGCAAGAAGATCTTTTCGCTGCTAGAGTGGAAGCACAAGTGCAGCTACTGCCGCAAGGAGTGCTGCAGCAAGTGCACGAGCACGCGGCTGGCCAACCCGGAGCGCGAGAAGGTCGTCGGCACGGAGTCGGAGCAGCGTGCGCGCCGCGTTTGTGGTGTGTGCGTCAGTCGCCTGTGGAAGATCAACCTGCCGCGGCCGCGCAAGGGCCTGGCGTCCAAGTACGCGCGCTGCAAGCATCTGAACGTGAACTCGCTGTCGACGTTCGGGCGGCCCGTGTGCATCTCGTACTTTGAAGGCACGGAGCCGCAGATGATCGTGGACGTGATCAAGACGCGATTCGAAGTGCGGGAAAGCCAGATCATCGACATCTCGCTGGAGAACGGCGAGCCTGTTCGCCACGTGGAGGAACTCGCGGACGAAGCCGAAGTGTTTGTATCGGTCGGCAAGGCCGGCAACGTGCAGGAAGTCATGGACCGGACCCGCAACGGACAGACGCAGCACGGGCTGTCTCCGCAGCAGCAGCAGCGCCTCCAGTTTCAGCGGCAGCAGCAGCACCAGATCAACTCGCACCAGCGGTTCCGCCAGTTCCATCGCGGTGGAAGCGCCGAGCGCTTGTCGCCGACGAACCGCGGGTACCGCGAGCGATCCTCATCGGAGGGCACCGTTGACGTTCTGCAAGAACGCCACGCCAGCAAGCCTATCGACGCTCCACGCACGCGGTCGTTCCAACTTGACAACCCTCCAGCGCCAGGAACAGCAGCGACGCCGTTGCCGCCCGCACTGGCAGCGGCGGCGCCGACGCCGAGACTCACAGCCAAGGAGCGCGGCGACAAGAAGTTCGGCGAGCTGTGGAAACTGTCGTTCCCGTCCATGAGTGTGATCGAGCGCGACGCGCTACTCAAAATCAAGAAGCCGGACGTGCTGATGGACGTGATGCTGGGCATCAGCAGCCTGTCCTCGGGCGCGCTGACCATCAAGGAGTTCCGCGCGCGGCTCGTGGAGCTCGGCTACTCGAGCTCCAACCGCGACGCCATGACCGCACTGCTCGAGACGGCGCGCCGCGGCGGCGGATCGGCCGCCGCGCTCTAGTTTTTTGTCATGAAGCCGAGAGGGGACGGCGCGAGTCGACTAATTTATTCCCATCGAAAAACAGGAACAACTAAACGGGAAGTTAATGTAAAACAACAGCTTTTGGGGGTGATATGCTTCTACTGTAGTGATGGCTGAGCAAGTGGCGTCCTCCGCGTCCTACTTGCCTCCTTTCGCCGGCGATGAGCCGCCAGCAGCAGCTACAGCTGGAGCAGGAGCGGGAGCAGTCGCGGGGTACACGTACTCGGTCCCCTCCATCTTTATCCGGCACCGGTGCACCGTCAGCGCGAACTGGAGCTTGGGCAGCAGCGTCGTCGGGTTCGTATGGTGTCTCGGCGTCGGACTCGACACGGGGGCGCCGTTGCCGCCGCCGTTGTCAGAGCTAGACCCACGAGAGGTCGAGCCGTTGAGGATCGTCGAGATGGCGAGCGCCGCGCCCACCGTGAGGCAGCACTTGTGCGTCCAGTGGAAGCCCTCGACGCCGTAGAGCAGGTGCACGAACAGGCACATGAGCAGGAAGCCGACGCTCGAGCCCTCGTCCGCCCAGTCGAGCCACTTGGGCAGCGCCGCGCGCGTCGACTTGGTACTGCCGTCGCTCCTACTGCTGGTCGGCTTGCTGTCCGCCGCCGCGCTCGGCAGCACCTTGCACGTCACGCTCACTGAAAGCACGGAGGACAGCACACTGTTAGCATATTGTGCATGTGGTGCATGTGACGCGTTGAGGGGTGCACCTTCGATCTCCGTGGGGGCGTCGTCGTCCGTGGCCTCGACCCAGCAGGGGCGGCCGGCGTCCCACGTGCCCATGAGCGCCTGCGTCCCGATGCGCGCGAGGCCGCCGCCCTGCAGCAGGATGACGCACGCGCCGCCTTGAGGGACGACACCAAGCGCGACGGTCTCGCTCCAGGCGACGCGGCGCTTGATCACGGCTTCCACTGGCCGCGCGTCGCGCTCGCCCACGCGCACGACCGAGACCATGGCGACGCGCGGCGGCGAGGCTTCCTGTGGAGGGTGCGAGTTGAGAAAGAGCAGGCTTTTATACTCTAGGCACGGAGAGGAGGCAGCAGAGCAGAGCACAAAGAGCGCCATAAGACGACCACTTACGAAGATAGAGAACAGTTCATGGTTCCTCGCCAGCAGCGTGGGGCTCGGAAGAGCTTCGGCGGAGGAGCCGGCGGCACCACGCGTGCTAGCAGTAGCAGAGGAGGAGGAGCACTCACGCTGATCGGACTGCTTGGCGCGCAGCGCCTTGCGCTGCTCCTCGATGGCGATCGACCAGCTCTCGCACGTCGACGCCTCGCTCACCGGCGCGCGCATCAGGAACGCCCGCGACTCCTGCGTGTGCGGTCAACGTTCGCGGGATTAGATACAGGAGTATAGCGAGACGAGCGCAGCGCTCGGCGTACCGTGGCGATCTCCAGGTAATAGTGCTCCGAGCCGATCTCCACGGACGCGTACGGCGCCTCGTCCTCGGGCATGGCGCGCACCGACTTGATGGCCGACAGCGGCAACTGCGAGTCCACCACATCATTGAAAGCGCGTTAGTGGAACAGGAAGCGCCGCACGAACACAGTGATAGACCGCGGAGCGTACGTGGCCACGCTCCTCGCCCAGCAGCTCGAAGTCGGTGGCCTTGCGGAAGTAGTGCAGCGCGTCGGGCGTGAGCAGGAAGAGCCGCGAGGCCCAGCCGGCGCGCACGGCGCCGTCGCGCCGCTTCTCGAGCTGCCCGCAGAACAGCACGCGCCCGTACACGCCGAACTCGAGCTGCGACGGCAGCGCCATGCTTGCGGTCTAATAGACGCACGACTGCGCGCGGCGCTGGTGATGGAGGTGGACGCGTAGATGGAGCGCAAGCGGAGGGGGACCGTCGACGGATCGAGCGGTCGATCGAGCGACGCTTTGCTATTAGTCACGGCAAGAGCCGGGTTTTGTCGGGAGAGTGGCGGTACCGAGAATATACCGGTATCCCACTTCAAGCTGGAAATCGTTACCAGTATTACCGTTATGATACCGGTATGTACCGTTGTCGCATGTGATCGCCGATCGCGGTTTGACTGCGCGTTTGTATTGAAGAGGGGGAAGCAGCACCGACTCCGCCATCATCGGCATCATCACTAACAAGAACAAGAAGAAGGAGCGTCATGCTGTTCCTCGAGTCGGAGAACAAGATCATCAAGGAGGTGCTGCAGGGCCGGCTGGGCGAGAGGTGAGCCTCCTCTCTTGTCCCCGTCTTGCTCCCCCCTTTAACCGCGTTTCTCACGCCTTCCTGAATCGCGGACGGCGTCTTGTTCGATTAGCGCCCCCCGGCCGGTGCAGCCGCTCGAGATCCGCCTCTGCGACTTTGACGGTGCGTATCACACTAACACCGCGAACGCGCCGCTCTCCCCTCCCTTTGTCTGGACGCTTACGGCGGGCGTATCTGTGCGTATGCTCGGACCTTGTTACAGACGTGCAGTATGACATGTCGATCGCCGACAACCTGCTCACCGTGTCGCTTTCGTACCCGCCGTACAAGAGCATCGAAGGGTGCGCCGCCCGCTATTAGCGCACCTCTCCATGCATTATTTACCGCTACTGACGAGCGGCGCGGCTGCTTGCCACTGGTTTCCCCAGGCTGGGCGTGCACCAAATGTTCAGCGCGACGTACCCGGAGTTCCAAGTGGTGCCGGCCAAGGCGGGCTTTGATCTGTCGCTCCAGGTCAACGTGGACCTCATCACGCCCGCGAACGCCGGTGCGTTATGCTCAGTGCACTTTCGCTCAAAGCGCTTTAATCTATCTACTTGCGACTCACTTCTGTGACGGCGGAGACAGCCTCGTTCATCGACCGGATCGCTCTCCTCAAGCGCAACATCCTGGGCGCGCCCTTTGAGCAGTACGACCCTCGTTGATCCGTGCCCTTGTGGTGCTGCCCTTATCAACCACTGACGTTGTCTATTGGTTGATCAGATGCTTTGCGGCGCTCGCGGGCGGCACGGGCAGCTCGCTGGGCGCGGTGCAGATCCCGTACCGCCGCAACGAGACCATGTACGTGCTGCCGCAGGCCGACCGCATCGTGATCGTGTACTCGATCTGCTTCGAGGACAAGACGGACCAGGCGATCGCGCGCGTCTTCCTCCAGGAGTTCGTCGACACGCGCCGCTCGGTGAACAACGCGCCGCCCGTGGCGTTCAGCAAGGACCCGCCGCTCGAGCTGCGCGGCGCGCCGGGCCTGCGCAGCTCGGCCGACCTCGTGGGCTACCTGAGCCTGGCCATCTTCCCGTCGCACGTGGACACGCCGGAGAAGCGCGTCAAGGCGGCCACGCTCGTCCAGAGCCTGCGCAACTACCTCAACTACCACATCAAGGCCTCCAAGACGTACCTGCACATCCGGATGCGCAAGCGCGTCGACCTCCTCCTGCAAGGTACGTCGCCGACCTGCATCACCTCCCACATTGTATGGAAAGCTAACCGTGGAGTGTGCTGCTAGTGCTGAACCGCGCGCGCCCGGAGAAGGACCCGTCCAAGGCGAGCAAGAAGACCATTACGGGCCGCACGTTCGCTCGCGCCTAGACAAGACGCTGCCGCGCCTTCCCGCTCAGCGCACGCTCGTTCTGTGCGAGATACGGAGCTCTGGGAGCTCAGGTTTTGTTTCTTCCTCCATTGGCCCAACGATAAACAGCAGAGCTTCCATCCAGCACCGGCCTTTGTTCCTTTGAGTTTGTGATCATGTCCATGCTGGGGAAATTCCACAAAGACATAACTTACCTACTGATGTTAGATATCTCTAAGCAATACACAGTACGTTATTGATGGGTCAGATGGGAAACACTGCTGGCATCCGTCACACGTTGATAACAGCATCATTCGAAGGATGCTCAAGTTGCTCGCTGGCGCGCGCTCTTCGTCGGCGCTTCGGCGCTCGCTCGCGCTCGGGACGCCGGCGCGCGCGCTCTCTGTCGCGGCTGACGATGGTGCTGCGTCGGACGCCGCGGGAGCGACCGCGGAGGCGGTCAAGAAGCCGGCGCAGACACCGCCCACGCCCGAGACGACGTGGGCGTCGGTGGTCATCGGCGAGATCGTGCGCTTCCACCCGCACCCGGCGGCCGACCGGCTCAACGTCTGCCACGTGGACGTGGGCGACCGCGAGGACCTGCTGCAGATCATCTGCGGCGCGCCCAACGTGCGCGAGGGCGCGCGCGTGCCCGTGGCCAAGATCGGCACCAAGCTCGCGATCGCGGACCCCGACAGCGGCGACACGTGAGTATCCCCGGTCCCTCGACTCATGGCGGTGCAGTGAGTAACGATGGCGTCTATGGTTGCGTTATCGACTGGCAGCAAGCTCCTCAAGATCAAGAAGTCCAAGCTGCGCGGCGAGCTGTCGCAGGGCATGATCTGCTCCGAGGCCGAGCTGGGCCTGGCGGACCGTAGCGACGGCATCCTCATCCTCGACGACGCCGCGCCCGTCGGCTCGCTCGTGCGCGAGTGGTTCGCGGTCTCCGCGCGGCTGGACGCGTTGGCGGAGAACAAGAAGAAGGAGGCGGCATTGCCTGCGCCAACTGCGGACGAGCGCGCGGACGGCGACTACCGCTGCCACATCTAGCGCCATGGCGAGGAGGGCGAGACCGGGACGCGGCGGCCAGTGAATCGATTGTCGCGTAGGCTCTCGACGCAGTGCCTGCCATTTATTGGCAGATAGGATTCACATTGTCGAACTCGCTAATAGAAATCCACCAAGAGAACCATGCAAACGTGCTCTTTGTATCTTTGCGTAAATGGGAAAATGCAGGGCGCAAAACTGTGGGGGAGGTCGGGCTACAATAAGAAACGAGAAGCTAGCGTCGAAAAGTGCAAACACGAAGTGCAGGAATAAGACGCAGCGCCGGCCGAACGAAGGAGGGAGAAGGGATAAGATACACACCACGACAAGCTACGATGACGACGACTACGACGTGGGACACCGCCAGTCTGGCAAGCAGTGTGGTCTTCTTGTGCTTGGGAGACTGACTGGGGGGCGTCCACGGAGAGCAGAGGACGGCATTACCGCTTCTGCGGCATGTTGGCCACGCCGTCCAGGAACTCGACCGTCTGGTTGCCGGCCGTCACGTGCAGGAAGCCGGTGGGCTGCTTGTTCTCATAAATAGACAGCTCCACGGGCGTGGGCAGGCCGGGCGCGACGAGCAGCAGCTCGCTCGATGCCGGCTCCGGCAGCGGGGGCTGCGGGTACAGCTTGCCCATCATCGAGCTCATGTACATGCTGGGAAGTGCGGCACCGTTGTTGCCGCTGTACATGGGCGACGACACGTGCCGCAGCCCGCCCGCGGGCGAGGAGCTGGGGTACGCCTGCTTCATGCCGCCGAGACCGAGCGTCGCGCCGGGCGGCGGCGTCGCGAGTGAGAACGACGACGAACCGAGGCCGTTCAGGCTGGATGCTACGCGCGTGGGCGGCGTGGTCGGCAGCGGCGCCGAGAGCCCGCCGTCCATGGCGTACGCATTGTACCGCAGCTGCATCTGGATCTGCACGGCCGGGTCAATGTTCGTCGTGTAGTGCGTGTGCGCGTGGGTCGAGAACGGCAGGCGCGTCGGCGACGCCCCGCGGTAAATCGTGGCCATCCTTGTAGCTTGTCGCTTCTTGTCGTGGGTTGCTTGTGCTTCTTGCGGCGTCAGTAGCGACGGGGAAAACACGATCTGCGAGCTGGGAGAACGCGGCGGAGAAGACCTGAGACCTGGTGAGGAACAGCGCGGACGCAGCGGCGCTCACGAAGACGTAGGAACGAGGAGAGGCGGTGACAGGAAACACTCCTGGAGGATGGCAGGAATTCCGTTCGTGCTTGCGTTTCGGCGAATGAGGAGGCCGCCGCCCAGGAGCCCTCTCCACTTTTAGCCCTTCGGAAAAACCCAAAAACACGCTCGGCTCGTTTTTTTTTTTGTTCCATTCTCTTTCTTTCTATTTTTGGACGGTGCGTATTTATTAGCCAATACAAAGCAAGCAAGTGCCACTTGCTGACAGTTGATTGGGCGTATCTGCCAGGTTGAGGAAGACAAAAGGCCCAGTCCCAGCCCTCGGTCCACGCTGTGGTTTGGTTTGGTGGGTGAAGGTGAACCGCAGGAGTGATTGTCCCGCAAACATGATGGCATCAACATTCTGCGCAAGCAACCGCCGGTTTGTCGGTTCTGATTCTTTGAAGCCCGATTCTGATATTTATGACGCTCAGTATACAGGATGCGCCATCAGCGGTCTTCGAGAATCCGCGAGAATGGATCGCGGCAGCCGTCTTTACATTCTGCAGTTAGCTTACAGTAGGCGAAGCACTGGTCAATGCCAACGAAGTGAAGGATCTCGGTGTAACATTTCTTAGGTCGTATGGATTGTATAGTCGTGTTGATCGCTTGTCCAAGTAGCCCTCAATGCTGTCCGCATGCCGACTGGTCAATCATAACGCCTGGAGAATCAATCTGACTAGAGTCCCAGGTCGCTCAAGCTCGGATGGTCATCGGGGCGGCGGCCCTGCGGCCAGTGAAACAGCCGATCCTTCTCGGCGATGACCACATCATTGATCGACGCGAACCGCTCCGCCATGTACCCGTCCGCGTCGAACACCCAGTTCTCGTTCCCGTAAGC
>JAADYG010000009.1:0-123758 GCA_023338115.1 Phytopythium boreale | reverse complement strand
TGCAATGCGGCGAGCGTACTGTATTTTTTGCGACGAGACTACCCTTTCGGTGTGTAATGTGTTAAGTTGATTTTCTGATTGATTTTCCGACGTGCGGACGAAGGTTACGACTCGCAGACTCATTTTTACCTTCTGGGAACGACGGCTGGCGAAAAATCAATTGCCCAATAAGAAAACGGTTAGGTTTTATAAAAAACTCAACCCCACATTCTTTATCGAGTCCAGAGAAGTATAAATGTGCCGGCTCGCACATGCGACGGTGGGTAGCAGTAGAGAAACGAGCGGGCGGTTGGCGCTCGAAAACGAAAAATAATCGAAGGCGCCGTCGCTTCACGGCCGGTCGCGCTCACGTGATTTACTATCTTGTGATTTCTATACCGGGTCGGATCCGCGCGGTCGGTCGGTACGCGCATTTGTCCGCCTGCACATTAGATTGCGTCCAGAGATGCGCTCTCGGAGGTCGTCGACGTTTGAGGTCGCATAAAAATGCAGGCGCGGGAGAACAGCGCAAAACAGCATGTCGACGCGCCCACCCCACCCCAGATCAAGCAGCTCCAATACAGTGTCCAGTACCTGCTACAGCGAGCAGAGCGAGCAAAACGAGACGTTGTATCGTCACGTTCATAGGGGGGATCGTGCATCATCATCCACCTGCCGAACGAGTGGTGACGGTGGCTCCGAGGGGTATCCGAGGCGACTGTATCATGCTGTTGCACCGTCATCGCGCAGGGCGCCCTCCGTGTATCATCCGAGATCCCAAAGCTCGGAGCGGATCATGTGTCGGCGGATGGTCCGGCCTTGCATTACAGTGTGGGGTTTAACGCGCCGCAGAGAAGCCGTGGGGCGGCGCGTGGCTACCCGCTCCGTTTTTAAAAGGCGAAAAACGCGCGCGTACGGTGCATTTACTGTATTATAGACACGAAGAGGTCCGTACAGTACAGTACCTCGATCTTTGAGCTGGTAGGGCGGCGCGTGTCCGTGCTGCTGTAAGCTCATGCGGCGGCAAGTTGACAGTTGGGCGCGTCATAGACAAGTCGTGGACAGTGTGGGGCCCACCGAGATCATCCGAGTATGATACAATTCGCATGTATGATACACGCACGAGCTGGTGACGGCGGCGCAAGGCGCACGCGATCCGGATTTTTCATGTTTCTGTCTAAGCGCTAGCCGCGCGTCTAATAGGATAGGGTGCGTGCGCTCCCTGCCTGGGAGGGTGCCAAGCATCCAGGGCGACCCGCTCTACCGCTGCTGTCGATGGCGGGGAGGTGGGGGTTGGTCGGCCGCATTCTGGATCGAGCAGTCTCGAGAGGTAGCGATGGCAGGGCAGGGAACCAACCACGGACATCAAGAGCAAGCGGTGTCACCTGCTTGGCACTTGCTACGGGCGCAGGAGTCGGAGTCGGTCAAGTTGGGCTTAACGGTCATTTGTTTCGCGGGCGTCGCGCTGGGCTGTCTGCCGCCGTCCTCTTGGCGGCGTAAGGTATGAGCGTACTCTACGTGGGGTGGGGGCCGCTTGGCATAGAGAGAGAGAGAGAGAGAGAGAGAGAGAGAGAGAGAGAGAGAGAGAGAGAGAGAGAGTGGTGTTGTAGCCATTCTCGAGTCGAGCCGGCACCAGGAGATACCCGCACACCCACACGACGTAGCACGGCGGCGACGAATCCGAGGCGATCCCTGTGGAATTACTATTGCAGGACGGCGGGGATGGAGTGATCGGAAGCCTGGGGCTGCAACGCGGAGAGGTCGGTCTTCACAGTACAATAGAGCCCGGACTAGTTGAAGATTCGCATTATTGCGGCGTCCCGGTGCATCGCGGCGGCGGGAGACCAAGAGTGTCCATATGAAGAGGAAGGCAGGCTCGTATGCGCGTGTGGATGTGGACGGAATGTACTGGTGTGTGCTGTTTTGTGCCGCTCGTGTTTCACTTTTCGGTGTGAGGCCATGGCGCGGGTACTATACGTACAGTATCAGTGCATGTGCGCGACCCGCGCGACCAGCCCGGCAAGATGACCAACTGTGGGAGACGCTTCGGCGCTCGAGAGTTAACGCCACAGCGCTGGTCTGAACTACATATTGTGCTCGTGGTGCGAGGCGACTGTCGCCGTTCCCGGTGGCGTCGCGGCGGTCGGAGGAAGACGGAGGCGACCTTGCCAGCCGGATCTCCTTAGCCCATGCGAAGGACCGGTCTAGTCGTCTTTTGCGGCCATCAATGGATGTACAGTTGGAGTTGGTGTTCCGTGTGTATAACAGCCTGCGCATTCTGCGGCCACTCTGCTGCCGTGTGTCTTCAGAGTTGCGATAGCGAGTTGCTAGACGCACAGGTCGCAACACTAGAGCCACATACGCCAGGAGGCTATTGTACCTGGCGGATGCTTGCCGAGGGCGTGCAAGCCAGCCAAGTCGCCGAGCACGCTCCTCTGCTCACGTGTGAAGTAGCAGTAGTCTTATAGAGCAGGGGTACGCGTGCACTACTACACTCAGTGTTCCTTCCATTTGCAGGGCGTGCGCCCTGTGTCGCGCTACACACTTACACACAAGACACGCAACATCTACCACGGCCACGGCCGCTCAGAGCGGGTTCACCTTGTAGTCTCGCCCCTTGTCCCACGCGTTGGCACTCTCATCCGCGTCCGCGTTCCACGTGAACGAGTTGGCGCCGTCTGCGGGTTCCCAAACGCACAACAAGTCGTCGTTATCCACCAGTCAATCCACGCCACCAACAGAGATAACGTTAGTCCTTACACTTGACGCCCTTGGCGGGCGGGCAGCCGCCGTGCAGGCTGGCCGGGTCGGGCGCATTGTCAGGTGTCTGTGAGTAGAACATGGACGCCGTGAGCCTGGTGGGCGGCACGGCGAGCCCCTCGGAGCACTCGTGCATTCCCTCGCGCTCGATGCCCGTCACGATGCGCTCCCTTGAGTACGGGAACACGGTCTCGCCGCCCTCGGGGCAGTCGTTCAGGTACAGGAACACGGTCGCGAACCGGTTCGGCTCAAAGTGCCGCGCGTGCGCCGGCTTGTCGTACGCGAAGTCCTTCTCGTCGCCACCCGCGGCGCCCACGCGCCGACTCCACGCGCGTACCACCGCGTCGAACACGCGCGCGTCGCCCCGCAGCGCCTCCAGCAGCACGTCTGTGTTCCTGCGGTTGGCCTTGAGCCAGCCGACCCACTCGTGCCCGAACGTGTCGGCCAGCTCCTGCTCGCCAACCTCCTCCAACATGAGCGCGACCAGCTCGTTCTGGTAGCTCATGTGGTACGTCGGGTACAGCTTGCCCATGGGCTTGATCTCGTCGGGCACGCGCTTCCCGTCGTCCAGGAGGTCCTGGATCCGCTCCTTGACCCACCGGAGCCAGCGGAAGTAGTGCGTCACGCCGCTCACCTCGCGCGGCGGGATGGCGTACTTGAGTGCGCGCAGGTTGCCCGCCCTGGCCTCCCAGGACTTGATGATGTGCGGCAGCATATACCCTCGGTCTCTCAGCAGCGGGCCCAGAATGTCGGTCGCCTGGTGCTCCAGGTTCTCGGCGATCCAGTTGCCCCACGCGACGTCTGCGTGCTCAAAGAAGAAGTCGCTGGCGCGCGCGTCCTCCATGAAGCCGGCCAGCAGCGCCTGCTGGAAGCCCGTCTTGTCCTCGGCGACCGGGAACAGGTTGCCTCCGCGCCGGAACTCGGCTGGAGGCTGCTGCTCGGCGTCTTCGTCCAGCGCCAGCGCGTCCAGCGCGGCCGCCGCCCACTTGGCCCAGGCCTCGTACTCGCTTGCCGCGAGCTGCTGCGTCGGCAGGAACTGCTTCGAGTCGAAGTAGTCCTCGTGCTGCCGGAAGAACTGGCCGGTCTCGTACCGCACGAGCTGCATGCGCTCCGTGAAGCCCGGCGACGGCAGGCGCAGCAGCCGGGACGTGCGCACGCGCAGGTCCCGCGTGAAGGCGCTGTCGTCCAGGAAGGCCGTGAAGCTCGTGCGGTCCGCGTGGTAGCCGTCCACGGCGTCCGGGCTGTCGACGGGCGAGCGCGAGAGGCGCTCAAGCCCCTCGGCCACGATGGCGTCCGCCTCGGCCTGCGAGAAGAAGCCCTCGACCGTGAACACCTTGGGGTGCAGCGACTGCGTCGTCACGTTGAACGCGCCGTCGATGGTGCGCTTGTGGCCGACGCGCACGCCCGGCCAGACCCACAGCTGGAAGTCCAGCAGCACGTGCGCAACCCTCAGCGCGCGCAGCTGCCTGGACGACGTGACGGGCTCGCCGTCCTGCGAGAACAGGCGCATGCCGTTGTCCGCCGCGTGCGCGTCGGCGCCCAGCGTCTGCGTGACCAAGCGCGCGAGCGGGAACAGACACCCGTCGTCTGCTTCGTCGTGCTGGGAACGAGGGTAGCGCACGAACACGCCGTCGTCCTGGCCGTTGAGCATGAGGAACACGCGGTCGTCGGTCGTCTGGGCGGCTTGCAGCGCGTCCACCGCGTCGACGACGTGCGTGAGGTCGCCCAGCACCTCCAGCGGCGGGCAGGACGCCGCGTCCGCCGGTTCGGCGAGCAGTTTGCGCGTGTTTATTTGCACCAGCTCGCTCGCGTACTTGTCCGGGATGCCCGTGCGCTGCTGCAACTTCGTCGTGGCCGTGGACGCGTCCATCAGGGGCGCGACGGGCGCCATCGTCGTGTTCACCGCCGCCTCATGGGTCTGCAGGAGCGCGAGCGCGTCCGGGCGGGTGAGGACGACGCCCACGAGCGTCGCGAGCGCGGGAAGCAGCAGGAAAAGCACCCAGGAGGACGAGGAAGACGAGGGCGGGGGAGGAGAACGCGGCGGCGTGTTCTTGGCCGCGCCAGAGGCGGCGGGGCGCGGCGCCATGGCGAAGGAAGACGCGGCGGGCGGCAAGGGACGAAGCCGATGGTGACGCCGACGGTGACAGGCGCGATGATTGGCAAGCCCAACGGCGGTTTATAGTGACGTTGGGGAGGTTTAGTTGGGATTTGGGCAAATTATTTTAAAATAGTTGGGATTGAAGTTGTCTACTTCCTATCAGTGTAGTGGGGATTTGAAGAAGAATTAGAGCGAATTGGGGAAGGATTATGGTGATTTTGAGATGAAGTTGCAGGCGACGGTGCGTCATCGGGGGCGCGCCCTACCCCGGATGCGCCGTGGATCTTGCGGGAGGGAGGCCAGTTTCGTGCGTCAGGGAGGAAAGATTAGAAGACCGGTGCGATGGGAGGCGGGCCGCCCCATCCGGCCCCACCTTCACTAATAATTTACCCATCCTCTGGATCAAACAGGACGGCGAGAACCCTTGACCACATGAGTGTTATCAGCGGCTAAAACGGCGGCAAACGGCTCCGGGTTCAACCCCGTAATGGTCTCGGCGAATCTTCATCAAATGTCGTTATACATACTGTACGCGCGAAACAAATTGGCAGAACCTAAACAAAATCATATTTTTGGTGTCAACGCGACTGTTTCATTTGCCGTGCACCCTAGCCTAATTTTAGTGACGCCTTGTGCCGTTTTAGTTTAAATTGCTACTTGAACTTTCATAAAAACCCGGGGCCAATTCCGAATATGGGAGCGTACAGACCCACATCAGAAGCACAGTGCCTAAAAAATGAGACAAACGCTCGCGGTTTACTTGCGTTTTACCTTTTCGGCGTAAGCTTGGCTGCATTGTGCCCACCGACGACACCACGCACGCGTCGTCGCAAGAAAATGCACCTGGCCGGCGTCCAGTAAAAAACGCCCTCACGTACTGATATAGCGCGACGAATTACGCACGTGTATCAAATTGCCCTACCCGCCGATCGCTCCGGCGCTCGTCCATCCTAATTTTAGCACAACGTGGCCGGCGGTGATTAGTGCCACGCCGCCCTCCCAGCCGCGCCGCTCTTTCTCGTACACAGGCGCGTCACCGCCCTCTCTTCGTGACGTCGAGTCGCTGCCAGTCAATCCTAGCGGAGACGCCGATTTCGGACCGCTCGCCTGGTTTTGCGCTAATATTCGGACTCAACCCTGGCCCGTCGCACGCCCGCGACTCAGTTGAGGAATAAAAAGGGCACGTACTGAAATAAGACGTAGAGCATTTCGACTTTTTTTAACGGTCGCCAGGAGGAACTCGCGCGGAAACCACTTCAGTTCACTATGCCCCTCCCCCTAACCCAAGCGTCACCACCGCCCCACCGCCGCCCTACCAGTGCTCGAATCTCCCCTCACTGTAGACGGAATCTGGCGCCCCACTCGCCCTACTCGAGACGTCATTCTCGGATTCCAAGCGTCAGTCCCAAGCGTATCCCCAGTACTATCTCCAAGCTCCCTCCCCCCTCCCTACCCACCCTCCCGATAGGAAAAATGCACGCCATGACCTCGACCATCGCCAAGCGCGCTGCCGCCACCCTCGCGCGCCCCACCGTCGCGGCCGCCGCCGCCGTCGTGGGCCGCGCGCTGCTGACGACGTACTCTGGCGGGCAGCCCATCGAGGGCCAGGGCGGGTACTACGGGTCGATCAAGTCGCGCTCGGAGGCGGCCACGTTCCACCCGGGCGCGCGCGCCGAGCCTCAGGACGTGACGCAGCTGTCGGGCCTCATGCGCACGTGGGACGCCAAGAAGGCGGCGCTCAAGTCGCTCGAGGAGCAGGAGCAGGCGCTGCGCGCCATCGCCAGCGACAAGCAGACGCTCGAGCTGCTCAAGCGGCTCGTGGTGCGCGGCGCGCCCGTCTGGGGCCTCTCGTCGGCGCAGCGCGAGTTCGTGACCAAGGCCACGCGCGCGTCCGCCTAGAGCGAGCGGAAGAGCAGGGCGACGAGGCAGCGAAAGTGCTTTGCTCCCTCGCGCGAGACACCAAGGAGGACGGCCGACCGCGCTTTCTTCTTGCTTTGAGTGTGTGATTTGCACCGTTTTCTATATATCAATCAATTGCCGCCTTACCGCATTGGAAAGGAGCTCGGAACGTGGGGATCATGAGGACGATGGAGACCTCAATGCACTGTGCTTGGAACAGTAGTTCGCTGCAATGAGCTCCGATGGAGATGGAAGCAAGAGACGAAGGTGGCGGTCTCCCTGGATCTCTTCAGGTGGTAAAGGAGCGCGAGGGACAGCGGGAGGATGCGCGACAAGACGCGCACCGCCCAAGTGCAAAATGGGACGTGGCTATGCGTCGCTGAAGCGCCGCGTCACATGTGGAGTCGAATCGAATCTCTTGCGTTTCTCCTTTGCTGCTGGGGGTTATGGCTTCCGCACGACTGGCTTTCAACGCGACACTGGCCAAGACACGCACGGCTACACATCCATACACACACACACACACACACACACACACACACGCACACATTCACGTACGTTTACGCTCCTGACGCGCCGTCGTCGCGCGCTGACCTTGTCTGGGACGGAGCCAATGGCCTTGTCGTGAGCACCGACGCGTCACCCAGACGAGCAAATCGGCGGCGCACGGATCTTTGGGCTGACGTGCCCGTGGGTGACGCGCATCCGTGTCCACGCAGCCATCGACCGAGGCCGCTGTGACGGCGCGTGTCTGCTTAGAAGTGCAGGTGCGTGATCGACTTGACGCGCTTGCGGTTGTAAATGGGCGGCTGCTCGCCCTCGTCGGCCGCTTCATCCGCCGCGGGCGATGGGCGAGAGCCCGCAGCCGCATCCGCTGACGTTGCCGAGGTGTTGGACGCTCGCGCTGTCGACCCTGCGCCAGCGGACGAGACGGACGACGTCGACGCGGATCTCGCGGCGGACGACGACTGCTGCGAGTGCGAGTGCTGGCGCGAGGGGTGCAGCAGGTCCGAGAAGGGCGTCGCCGCTGCGGGCTTCTCGCTGGGCTTGGCGGCCGACACGTCCGCGATGTACATGCGTAGCGTCTCCAGTCGCACTTCCGGCACCTTGGGCGACATGGGCGACGACGGCGTGGGCTCGCTTGCCGGCGCCTTGTCAGCGCTTCCTTGGCTCTTGGCACTGCCGTCGCTGTCGTTCCCGGCGGCCTCCGCCTCCTCCTCCTGCTCCTCCTCGAAAGTCTTCTCCACGAACCACTCCGTCTTGAGCTCAATGTCCGTGCGCACGCTCGCGAGCGCGCCGAGCTGCGCCACGAGCCGCGCGCGGATCTCCGGGTGCAGCCCGCTCTTGACGATCATCTTGTGGTTGATGTGCGCGGCGTGCGTACCCGCGACGATGTCACCGAGCCACTCGACGATGCGGCGGAACTGCACGACGTCGTCGTTGCAAATGTGGCGCCGGAAGAGCTCGAACAGCTCTGGGAACTCGCCCAGCGAGCGGTGCTTCTGCACCGCCATCTGCTCAATGCGGCGGCACATGTCGTTGCTGACCTCGAAGCCGTGCAGGCCGGCGCCGTAGCACGTGTCGCACAGCTCAAAGTTCTCGCACGTGTTGCACTTCCACCGGCCGCCGACGATCGGACTCTTGCCGCAGCCGTCGCACAGCGTGTCCTCGTGCACAAAGTTGCGCTGCGAGCGGCCGGTGAGCAGGTTCTTGACGTCCCCAAACATGGCGCCAACGCCCGTCTTGGAGCGCATACGGCCGAACAGGCCGCCGCTCAACGGAGCTGCCGCAGCGGCCGCACTGTCGGCACTAGTAGCTCCAGATCCGGACGATCCTCCCGAACCTGAACCGGTTGACGCGACGTCCAAGACTGCCTTGGACTCGGACACACTCGCACTGAGGTCAACGGGCTCCGACGCGAAGCGGTCTTTGCCGGGGACGAGCACGCGAGCTCCGTGCAGCACCGACGGCCCCGCGACGTCGCCCTTTGGACCGAAGAACAAGTGGTCCTTCGCCCAGAGCTTGTCGGACGCTGACGCCGCAGCGGTGGCGGCAGTGGCCGAGCTCTCGACCTTGCCGACCACTTGCTCGTCCACGACGTACGTCGGCGTGGCTTCCACGTGGACCGTGTCCTTGTTCTTGGGCACGAGCGTGATCTTCAAGTCCGAGACCTTCACGAAACGAGTGCGAACATACGACTGCACTTCGAGGTCGTGCCGGTTCTTGAGCAGCGGCACGATCAAGCGACGCATGTTGCGGTTGATCTCCTCATTCACGCCTTCAATCGAGATCTCCGGGTGGAAGTTGGAGCGGATGTCTCGTCCCTCCAGCACAAACACGAGCCACTTGGACAGCTTCTCGCGTCCCTTTTCAGGCATGCTGGCGATGAGTCGCTTTACAACGGGCGACTCCATGTCGATCGGGGCGATCGGGAACACCTCGTCGTCCAATGACCAGCCGTCCGGAGACGTTGCCGAGCTGACAATGCGGGGGCGCTGCTGCTGAGAAGCGGCAGCTTGCGATGCCGTCGCCGCCAATGGAGCGGTCAAGCTTGTGCTAGCACCGCCGCCGCCGCCGCGCACCGACTTGAGCATCGTCGCCTTGTGCTGCAGAGAATCCAGCTGGGCCGTCTTGTCCTCCTTCTCCGAGATCTCCATGAACCCGCGGATGTGCGCGTCGTACTCGCGCAGTCTCTCTTGGAGTGAATCGATTTCGCGGTCGTAAAAGTTGCGGCAGTTGACGAGCTGCTCTGACAGTTCCCGGATGCGTGTCGTGCAGAGCTCCACCTCGTGGGACTTGGCCTGGACCTGCTGGCGCAGCAGCTCGTTCTCCCACTGTGCGGCACTGTCCGCACGCGGTCTATCAACTGACGACAGCGACTGAGAAGTAGTTGAGCCGATCGCGTCCGAGATCTCCGCGCCATTCTCCAGCTCGCCGTCTTCCGAGATCGTGGGCTGCTGGCTCGAAGCCGGCGATGATGAGTCGGACGCCTTCTTGCGCTCGCGCTGCTCCAGCAACTTGCTGAGATCGGCCAGCTGCTTGACCTTGGCTTCCAGCTCGTTCTCGACGAACGCGAGCTTCTTCACCACGTCCTCGTTCCGGCTCGCGGCGGTCGTCAACTCGAGCGACTTCTGCTGCAGCCCCTTGTTCTCCGTCTCTAGCTCTGCGCAGCGCTCTTCGAGACTCGTCATCTCGGCGGCCTTTGATGCCTGTTCGTCCTCAAGCTGCTCGATCTTGGCGAGGAATTCCTGGACGTGGGCCTGTTCCGCCTCTGCTCCCGGCTTGTCGCTTTCACCGCCTTCACCGCGCAGCTCCAGCAGCTGCGCTTCCAGCGCGGCAATGCGCTTGTCCTTGTTCGCCACCAGCACCTTGTACTCGGCGACCGTGCGCTCTTCGTTGACGGTCGGCTTGTTCTTGATGTGCTTGGCGCGCGCGCCGAAGCGCAGCGTCGACAGTGTCTCGTCGGCGTTGTAGCTGCTGCAGCTCGCGCAGACGAGCAGCGTCGTCTCCGAGTTTCCGCCCAGCGAGTCCTGCAGCAACCGCGTGAGCTTCGAGTCGCGGTAGGGCACGTGCGCGTTGGCCTGCCCGCTCGTGAGCGCGTTCATGACGCCGCCGAGCGCCGAGAGCGACTTGTTGATGTGCTGCGCCTCCTTGAGCGTCTGCCCCTGTGCCTGCGTCTTGCCGACCTTCTCCGAGCCGGCGAGATCGACAAGGAAGAGCTTGCCGCTCCGGGTCGAGCCCGTCGCGACATTCCGCTGCTCGATCGTGATGATGAAGACCGAGTGGCTGCGGCTCGAGTCGCTGTTCATGCGCGTGGACGAGATGACGCGGTTGGCGCCGCCGACGCGCATGACGCCCATCATGTCGTCCGCGGACGCGCAGCTGACCTCCTTGGCGCCGGCGACCCACACGCCGCGCTCGCGGCTCTCGCGCACGCTCAGGTTGTTGGCCGCCGGGTTGAGCAGGTCGCGGATCTTCTCCAGGTAGATCTCAATGTACGACACGCGCACGATGAACTCGAGCTCGGCCTGCATGTGCTCGATCCCCGAGTACACGTCGGCCATGACGCGCGGGATGATGCCCGCGAACTCGGCGTCGCCCGGCACGCCCTCCATCGAGAAGGTCTTGCCCGTGCCCGTCTGCCCGTACACGAGGCACGTGCAGTTGTACCCGCGCAGCGCCGACTCGACCAGCGGCCGCGCCGTCGCGGCGTACACCTCCGTCTGCGTCGCGGACGGGCCGAACACCTCATCGAACGTGAACGTGTGCGGCTCGCCGCCCCCTCCTCTGGACGCGGCCTCCAGGCGCGCCGAGCGGCCCTCCGCGTCCACGCGCACGCACTCGACGGCGCGCTGCTTCTGCTCCAGCTTGTTCTGCGGACGGAAGCGCGCGCACACGCGCACGCCCGCGCGCGTCTCGCTCGGGACACCCATCGAGACGTCCTTTCCCTTCTTGGCGGCTTGTTACTAAATGGAGCGAGTGCGGGAGGAACTGATTGATCGGTCGAGAGAGAGAAGGGAAACCGCACTTTCCCGCCCTACCTGCTCGCCGTCTGCTCTACTCTTTCTTGCAGTGTGGGGAAGGCGGCGCGCGATAATTTTTTGGGCAAGTGGGTGTGACAACCTCTCGTCTGGCATGTTGTAATAGGCTGTTCAAGAGGCTCGACTGACGTGGGGTATACAGTATACATACTCGTGTGTATACTGAGTGTACCCATGCTGACCCAAAGGGTCCAACATGCCGCTCTACTGCCCTCTACTCTGCTTCAAGGGGGACTGGTGCACTGCACGTCCTCCCATCGCTCGAGCGTTGAATGCACACTGGTTTCCAGGTTCTACACTATCCTCATGTGTTGGTGTGACGCCCAACAAGGAGCGTAGAACGGCATTGCAGTCTGTTAGCCAACAATCCGATGTGTCTTCCAGTCGGCGGGCGACTAAAAGCGTCGCGATGCACGGTGGTCGCCTCGCCTGTTGCGTTCTATTTGCAGCGCGGCGACGCCTGTCTTGGTCGGCGACCAGCCACTCACAGGTGACCGCCGCTGGGCACGCGGAGCGGAAGCCCTCGGTCGTCAATAGGCGATGGATGATCCGGGCGATAAACCCGCGACGCCGTGCCCAGGTACGATTCGTCCGCAGACGCACGGCCCCAAGGCAAGCCAAGTCACCCCCGCCGCCGCCACACCACGTAGCGATGCCTCTCTCGGTAGGAAGTTTACGGCAACACCCCGACGGCTACTCGGTGCGTCGGTGGCGGCCACGATCGACGTCAACCGCGCGTTCAGAGGCTTCGGCCTGCCGATGCTCGCCATCCTCGTCGTCTGCATCGCGTGGACAACGTTCCTGATCCTGCTGACGCTCAAGCCAAACGAGACGGCCAACTTGCTGATGGGCACGGGGGACTTCGACGACGGACAGTTCCGGCTCATCGTCGAAGCCGACCCCAACTTGGTGGCCGCCTCCACTGCAGCCCTGCTCGTCGTCGACGTCTGCTTCCTCCACGTGCTAGTCAAGATGACGCTTTGGCGCCGAGCGACCGCCTCGACCAACAGAGGCGTCATGCTCAAGGCGAGGGTGCTGGAGTGGGTGCTCTGCGCTGGCCAGCGACTCGTGCCCCAACCGCGCAGACATGTCGTGGCCGCTTGGTATGACCACGTGTCGGCTTTCTGGCACGAGCTGACAAGCATCTCGGGAAGGAACCGGAAGTTCTGGGTACGGTATGCCCTCACGCTCTGGATGCAACCGTCACGCTTGTAAGAGCCCGAACTGACCGCCTTGGTGTGCTGATTGATACCAGAACGTCGCCTTGAAGTGCGTCGATCTGGGCATGCAGTCCGCGCAGTTGTTCCAGACGCTTGAAACGGGATTCCCGACCACTTTGGTGCGCGGGTACGCCGTGTTCCTCGCTAGCAACGCCGTGTCGGTGGCGCTCGCCATCGCGTCGGCACGCCACTCGGCCATGGCGGAGATCATCGTCGACTCCATGTGCGTGCGCTCCGTCGCCTTCGCTGGATGAAATACCATCTCAACCTTGACGTTTGGCTCTCCTTGCGAGCAGCTTCGACCTGATCGCCGCGGTCGGGTATTCTATCTGGGTCCTCGCCTACTGCTACACCAACTTCGACTTTGACCGCCGAGCCTTCCAGCTCAACTTGGACGTACTTCCGCCAGGCGGCTTCGAGAATATGGCGCGCATGGCGGCCGGCTCGCAGGAGACCACCTTGTTCCGCACGTGCTTCGACTCACTCGGCTTCCAGACGCTCGGCATCCTGTTCGTCCGCGTTGACATGAACTTGACGCTTTGCCATCGCTTCCACGTGGTAGTGAACGCTCTCCTCCACGAACATGGACCAGCACAACGAGTCGCAGCAGTCCACCCTTCGAGCTCGGGCCTGCCTGACAAGCGCGTGCGGCCCCAGCGGCGCGTTCCGAGACTCTTCGCCGCGGTCTTCGTCGCGTTCGGCGCAGTTGTGATCGTGTGCGTTGAAAAGGCCATGGCAGCGTCGCACGCAGCCTGTGTCGTGCACCCGCAGTGCGTTGCGTACGCCTACCGATGGTGAGAGAGCGCCGCCTGCTCGTGCTTGGCGCTGGTTGACGTCGACCGGACGCCTCGGACGCTCGAGGAATGGATGAATCCCGTCGACGCCTCACCGACGGTGCGAGCGCTGGCTGCCAGCGGAGACCTGCGGGTGCTCCACGTGATTAACCGCGGTCTACTGCAGTTGCCCGAGGAGCTGCGCCGGTGCCAAGCCTTGGAATACGTGTACGTGCCGCTCATTGACTGGGTATGGAGGTGATCCGCGACGAACTGGCATCATTGCTGACAGTTTGTCGTCCGCGAGTAGGTCGCTCATGTACACGGGGTTGGAAGCGCTTCCATCGTGGGCGAGCGAGCTCAAGGCGCTCAAGTTCCTGTGAGCTCCACATGTACCTAAGTGCATCGGCCAGACACACTACGAGTGAGCTCACAAACCGAATGGCGTCAATGTTATCCTGCCTTGCACAGGCATCTCGAAGGCAAGGAGCTGTTCACGAACCTGGTGAGCATCGACGCCGACTTGTTCCGCGATATGCCGCACTTGACGTACCTGCACGTCGCTGTGCACGACAATCTTCGCTAGTTCCCGCCGCTGAGCGGCGTCCCGCACCTCCGCAGCTTTGTGCTGGCGCACATGCTGTCGCTCCAGCACGTCCCTAAGTTCGACAACGTGCCCAACCTGCGCAGGATCGAGCTCATCTACCTGCCACAGACTCGGACGCTGACGGACCTCTCGTGCGCCACGAGCTTGCTCCACCTGGCCGTCTTTCGACGCTGCGCGTTCTGCTGCAACGGGTTCATGGGCGAATGCGAACCTTGAGCTCCATGTGCGAGGCTAATCCTGAGATCGGCATCCCAGAGATCGAGTGCCTCGGTGCCGACGAACCGCGAGCGTCAGAGGCGCTCTTGTCGGTTGCGCAGCAGTTCTCGGACAGCTTCTGCCTCACGAGCAAGTTCGATCTCGTCAACGCGACAGACGCGCTCGACCCCGCGGCCGTCCGAGCGTGTGGCGGCGTGCCGTATCGGCGGTGCGAGTTCCCCGCGGGCTCCGGTCAGATCGGGATGTGCTACAACAACCGTATGTAGGTGCTCTCATGTTTGCTCAACAACGACTACATCCGGCTCCGGCAAGCACAGATCGCTGTTGGCGTCGGTCCGGTGTGCAATCCGGTAGAAGAAGCGTGGCTCGGGTGCAAGTAGCTGACAACTTCTAGCGCGCGGTTAACCAAATCGCCGGGGCGTAGGAACTGGTAGAACAAGTTGACCTTCTCCGACTTGAGCATGGATTTCTCGTCGGTGACTGCGACTACGCCTTCACTGATTGACTTGGAGCTGATGCGCAAGTGTCTGCTCTTGACTTTTCTCGCAGTCTGCGTCGCCGTCACCACGTCTGGATCGTCGACGCGTACGCGTTCTCCCACATGACGCGGAGGATCTCGAGCCGACGCTGCTCCTCCAGGCGGTCCTGCAGCTCGTAGAACCGCGCGCGAGCTCTCTTTACTCGGTACGCGGTCTGCAGCTTCACAGCCCCGCGCGTCCTCGCCTCCAACAGCCGCCGCACTCGCGAGCCAAAGCGCCGCATGAAGCGCGCCCACCGGAAGAACTTGGCCAGGACACGTGCAGCAGCTTCAATTTGCTGGTGACGCGTGCGCTTCCGCTGGATGCGAGCTCGTTGCCGCCGGCCCCAGATCTGGATCGCGATCGCCGCGTGGTAGCTCGCAAGCCGGTGGCACCGCGCGCGGAAGTCGCGCCGCTTCTTGACGTACGCACGCACAGACCGCGTGATCACTCGCGCCGCGCGCATCTCACGCACGTAGCCTGCGATTTGCTGGCGGAGGCGGAAGGATCGATAGCACCGCTGTATTTGTGCTGCCGCCAGCGAGAACCTGGCGTATCGGCGCCTTCGAACGAGCATCTTGCGGGCGTAGAAGCCGCGCCATCTGGCTTGGATGGTGATGGCGGCCTGCTGGACTACATGAGACGCGGCTTTACGTCTCCCAATCAGTTGGCGACGCCAACTCTGGATGGTGACGAGAGCTGCGAACTGTTCTAAGGCACGCTGTTCGCTGGTGCTGGATTTCCAGCGCGTCCAAGACCGGGAAACAAGAGCTCGGAGCCGCCAGCGAGCGCGTCGCAGTACCCATAAAGCGCATTTGCTAAGTGAGCATTCCAAACAGGGACGATAGGACAATTGAGATGATCAGCACGATGTTGGACTCGATCAGCGCCACTTACAGCTTGCAAAACGCCTCGACGCGCTCCTGGCACTGCGCCCAATGCGTCTGCTCGTCCCACTATCGGAAGTGCCGGGCCTGTGACTTCTGGTGGTGCCTACTGATCACAACCTACGCCACGACGTCAAATGCAGGGCCAATTAGGGCATGGCACAGACCACGGGTTGAAGCGGGGGAACCTAGGCAGCGTACCGTCAGCTTCTCAACTGCAAAGCGCTTGCGTAGCAGTCAGAACGACGACGGTGAGGATGGTGAAATATCAGGTTGGTGAATGAGCTCCTCGACGCAATAGGCGCGCAGGTACTCGGCTGTCGCTGTCACTGGAAGTCGAACCTCGTCGTTAGAAGGTAATGCCTGCGTCTGGGCACAAGCTGAGAACTCAAGCACTTACCGATGGTGCCACTGATCGACATTTGTTGCGGTTTCTTGGCTGTCGGGGAAAAACGGGAACGGGGATCACCACAACGCAGCCGTGGCTCCCAGTCATTGCGTACCATCAGTGTGTGCTGTCGAGTGGAGCTGTCACAACTGGTGGACGGAGGCAGCGCCGTGGCAATCCGATTCGCTGGACGAGTTCTCATTTGTGCCGTTGCTTTTGGCGGCGACAGATCCTGCGAGATCACTGTTAATTGAGCGCAGTTCCTCGTCGTTGGGTCGGACGACACGGGCGATACTGGTGACTGTCGCGCTGCAAACGCCTTGCAATGCATCCAAGCGTTGCGACTCAGCACAGTCGCAAGCGATGGCTGTTTGCGTGGCCGTACTCGCGACTGGAGCGCAAGCTTCCGGGTGTCTTCGCTGCGCATCGATTCTAGCGTCAGCTCGAGCTCCATCGCTTGCTCGTACGATACGCGTGAAAGCCGCAGCAGTCGGGCGCTCTCGAGAACGCGGACAGTGTCCTCGCGAAGCAGCAAGAACAGCAAATCTTCCCGAGAAAGCTGCTGGCGCTCCATCTTGGCGTCCCAGAGCACGAGCGCAAGCTCTGCATGAGACAAACCTGTATCGATGTGGTCATTGACTACCGGCGACAGTGGGCGAAGCGGCTGCAGTGGCGTGGCCCGTTGATTGACGCGGCGCGTCCTCTTCCGTCCTGATCTCGGCGGAGAAAGTAGCGGAAGCTCTGAGTCACTTGTCGGGTCTTGACAGGCGACCAGACGAGTGTCATTGGCTGCGATTGCTAGCAGCCGAGACGCGACCAAGTAACTCGCTTGTTCGGGGAATAATCCGTCAATTATGTCATTGGCGCTGGTCCTCGCAACCGTGCTGACGGCTTGGAGCCGGTCAAGAAGGTCGGCGCGCTTCTCAGGCTTTCGCAAGGGGCTTGGCGCCATGTCAACTCAACTCGAATGATCTTGCAGTGGCGGCGTCAAAAGTTCGACCAGGCCATCTATATTTGGCAGGCGGACGCGTGACTAAATCCGCTGGCGGTCGGAGATGACGCGCTTTGTCGCCTAGACGTCTACGCGAACGTGCAGCTCCTTCGCGGTCATGAAGTCGAGCACTTCTTGGCAATCTTCTTCGCTCAGATACGGTCGCAGCACGCGCACACCGTCCGTATACAGCGCCTTGCTCCACGGGGACCTTGCGAGCGCGCGGTAAAACACTTTCTTGGCGGCGTCGACTCGCCCGAGCGCGACTTCAAAGCGCAAGTACAGACGCCACCCCAACGCGCAGCCGCGCGTGCGTACCTGGCTTACCATGTTCTCAAACGTTGTTCGAACTCGCGTGATCCCCGCAGAGTTGGCTCCCCATTTGTGGAACAAACAGCACTGCGATAGCTCTGAAGCTGGCGAGAGAGACAATCCCTCCAAGTTGCCACTAGACACCAGTGCCGCCGTTGACGCGGCGCGTTCAATGCGTGTGATCTCGGTCAACAGCGTGAACAGCCACTCGGCCAGCTGCGGCGAGTCAAAGTGGCGCCGCGACTGCTTCTCGACTCGCAAGAAGTGGTTGCGAAGCGCTTGGGACATGGTCGCGCCAGTCTCGGCATCTATGAACAGCCGAAGCAGCAGCGCGTCGTGTGGGAACGACTGCACCGCACGCTCCACGGCAGAGCGCCACATGCGCGGACTGACAGTTGGGAACGCGCCATCGGCGTTCTGGTGCTGCTGCATCAGTTCCAAGTAGCTCAGCCAAACCCGCCTCGACCGCACGCACGCAGGCTTCGTCTTGCGCCCATCGTACAAGAACTCGCGGTAGAGATCGCACGCTGCCTCCAGACCGCGAGAGCAATACACAGCCAGCGCGAGGTTGTGGATGCAATAGCCAACGACACACGACGGAGAACTCGTGACCGCTAGCGAGCGATCTGATGCATCCGACAGGCAACAGTCGCAGCTGAACGCAGCTTCGCGGATGGCGTAGTCGAGCTCTGATCGGTATGTCGCTTCAAGACTTGCCAACACTTCAGGCTCTTCCAGATGATGCAGGTGACCCTGTGCCATCGCTGCTGGGTCTTTCCGAAGCGCTTTCACGAGGGAGTCGAGAGGTTCGTGCGCTGGCTGCCACACGCACCAGAGAATGTACAGGGCGTGCAACTTCGCCAGCTTATTGGCCGGCAAACCACCGTCAACAGCGTTGACCCTCTTCTTGGCCTTCTTTTCGGTGCGCTTGTCGTGCGTATTCGATGTGGAACTGCCCCATAACTCCTGTCGAGCTCGAAGAAACACGAGCCGGTGGAAGTCACGATCGATGTTTGAGTTCTTTCTCTGCGATGCCAGCGTCTTCTCGAAGATGCGGTACACTTGGCAATCGTTTCCCACGCGAGACTCCAGTTGGGCGTACTCAAACAGCACCGCCAAGTCTGTGCGCTGGTCACCGCTGGCAGTTCCTGGTGTCAGCGATAACTGATCTTGCAAAAGGAGCTGACTGACTGACCGCGCAAAAGCCACGGCACCATCAGCGACACCGGACTTGTAATAACTTGCTGCCAGCTCCGTCTCAAAACCGATCCAAAGGCACTTGATCATCTGAGACGACGGCACCTTGCTGCTGGGCATATCCATCTTGAACCGGTCTGGAAACAGGTCGAGGGACTGCGCAAAGATCCGCCGGATGAACGTCACCCGATCGCGATCCCGAGTCGCCACTTTCTCGACGTGGACGCACCGCACTAAACTCTTGTTGAGCAGCCGCAACCGGTCCTGTGGGGTCATCGCTAGCGGCGTCCGGCAGTTCGAATCCAGTGAGCGAAGGAGTGGCTTGGCTAACTCACTGCAGTCCGCCGAGAACGCGTCTGCATAGATGCTGCTGTCCTGATACCCAGTGTTGTTGCCTGAAGTTGTGTGTACGCCGCACATCTCGAGCAGATTAGAAATCACCGTCCATTGATAGCTTGGCGAGATCTTGACCAGAAAAGGCTGCAGCTCATCGGTGAGCACCGCACGCTCGGGGGAAGCTTCGATGAGATCTTGGTGGTCCTCACGCGTCGCCCAAAGCGGCTGCCACTGCGTTTGCTCTTGCGCCTCCTCACTTGTCAGCCACGCCACAAACGGATCGTCACGCGACACGCTGTCGTAATCAGCACGCTGGTCTTCGACTTCCTCTACTGCTGCAACGACACCCGCTAACCGCTTCTCGTCTCGCGCCGCGAGCTGCTCCTGGCGCACTTGCGAAGCTTCAGTGCCCCGCAGTTCTGACAAGATGCGCTCATACTCAGCCGCGTCGTTTGCTTCATCGACGAGAATGCGGTAGCCGTGCAGGTTGCTGTATACCAGCCGTCCCCCACGCTCGTTACCGCCGTCGCGTTGAGGCTCGCCTCCTCTGTTGCTCGAGTCGTCACCGCTACCCTGGTTACTACCAGTAATAACAGAGCTGGGAGCCTTTAGACGATTCATGCGGCGTCGGTAGGCAGCAGACGACGACAGAAGCTGCTGCTTGTGCTCTAGAGACCGGATCGCGTCTGGAGGGTTGATATCGCTCATCTGGGTCACGCACTCGCTCTCAACACACTCGTTGAGCTCAGAATCCGTCGGCAGCACTCCCTGATCCAGCAATTGCCGTAGCTCATCATTGCTCAACGCGTCGACATCCCCAAGTCGTGCCAAATCTCGACTCCATCGATCTGCAAAGTCATCTAGCAGGCCGTGATGCGGTCTCGAGTCATCGGACACTGGCGAGAACACAGCAACATTGACGTTGAAGTCGAAAAGGGCTTGGAGATGCGCGATGGCGTGTTCCAAGTGGCCAGTCTTGTGCTCAAAAGCGCACATGAGCGCGTGGAAACGCACCAACTGATCCGACAGCAGTGCGCCAGTCTCTGCATCGCCGCCGCCAGCTTCGCGCAGCTTCCGGTAGACGGCAAAGATGCGCGCAAAGAGGTTCCGGGTGGATGGCACCGAGAAGCTGCTGAAGTTTTGCTGGTGACATTCGAGCAACTTGATCCACAGCGCTGGGTCGGTTGGGTCTTGCTCAATAAGCGACCCCAAAAGTTGCAGTGCAGCATCATGATCGTCTCCGCCGTCTTGCAGCCGGCTCATGTGCAGCCTCAAGTTGATCTTGGCGCGCTGTAGCTCGCGCGACTTCGGGTTCAACGCGATCGCTTTCTCCAGAATCACAGCTTGCTTGTCGAAGACGCTGCGCTGTGCCGCTGCGAGTGCCTTCTTGTCCTTGTCCTGCACCAGCTGAAGCGTTTGGTCCTGGAAGGCCATGAAGTCCAGCCACGCGTCCACATCGTGCGGGTTCTCCGCAAGCGTGGCGTTAAGTAGCTTTGTACGCGTTACGAGAAGCTGCTCCGCGTTCTGCGCGTCGGTCAGCGGCACGACGTCCCTGTTCGCTGCCGTCGCCCCATCCTCCGACTCGGCTGCATCGATCACATCAGCATCGACAACAGGATCCAGCGGGATGTAGGTCATCTCTGCAGTCGCACTCGACTGGGAGTCACGTTGGTGCCCGTGACGCTTGTCCGAGTAGGCGAGGTACAGCCGCTTCTGCTGCCCCGACCGCTCCGTTCTGCGCGCATCCAGTCCAAAGTACCGCTCCGTCCTCTGTCGCTCTTCTTCTCGCTTCCGCCGGCCTTCAATGTGGACCGAGCTGGGCAGTCCGCGTGACGACGCGACCCACTCGCCAGTGCCCAGCGCCCGCCGCGTCGCGAGCGAGTACAACGGCTGGTCCCCAGAGTAGACCGAGCCGAAGAACTGGTTGTCGCGGTCGCCAACGCGGTCCACCTCAAACAACCTCTCTTGAACGTTGCTCGTGGCCATGCCGGAGGTCTGCGAGCGCGCCAGATCGCGCGTAGACCCCATGGAAACGAGTCGATGCTCGCGACTCGCGGATTGCGACTGGGATCGGCGCCGACGGGTCAGCCGCCGCTCCGTCTCATAGTCGCTGCTGTCCGACTCGAACGACGACGTGCTGCTGTACTCTGATCGGCGGTGGCGCCTCTTCTTCTTCTTCTTCTTCTTCTTCTTGTCCTCCTTGCTCTTCTTCTGCTTGGTCTTCTTGGTGTGCTTCTCCGCCTTGGACCGGTGCCGTTTGTGCACCACAAGCGCGCGTGATTGGTCGTCGTCGCTCGCGCCTGCGTCTCTATCGTGCTTGCGCTTCTTTCTGCCCCGTGTGTCGTCGCTTACGGCCAACGACAGCCCGGTATCTGCATGCCGGTCGCCTCCGCTCTGGAAGCTGCGGCCGACCTTCAGCCACTCTGTCACGTCCGTAGAATCACGTCAGAGACCCAAACTTACAGCGTAGAGAGCAGAAGACACGGCGGTGGTTATGGTGCACGAGGCGGTTCATGGATACACAACGCACCGTCGTCGCCGCCGCCGCGCTCGTCGGGCCGCGCCGATGCCTCCGCGCTGGAATTGCCTCGTCCCGCTGCGAACATGCTCGCTTATGTTGTGGTTTTTTGACTCAAATAGCGGCACCGAGGGCAACATGTGGTTTTTGGGTCGCTTGCTCGTGGTTTTCAAAGATTTATAACTAATAACCGATAGCGTTTCAAATACAGTATAGTACCTGATGAAACTCACATTCAGGACAAAACCGGGGCGGGTGATTGGCCAAAAAGCGATGCTCCAAGCCGAGAGAGAGAGAGAGAGCCGCATCAAAACAGAATTTCCCACCAAGGCGACACCAAGCACCAAGAAGAAAGTAGCAGCATGAGCGCGGGTGATTCTCCGGCGTCGGTGCCGCCCACGGACCTGTCGGACGGGCAGCAGGTGGCGGCGTATCTGAAGGAAAAGATCAAGACGTTCCCCCTCACGGTCATGTCGCGTGTGGACTTTGTGGACGCGTCGTCGCTGCTGCTCGATCCCACGGCCTTCCAGTTCACGGTCGACGCCCTGGTGCACCGTTACCGCGGCATGGGCGTCACGCACGTCGTGAGCTGCGAATCGCGCGGGTTCATCTTCGGCGCGCCCGTGGCGCTCGCGCTCAAGGCGGCCTTCGTACCCGTGCGCCGCTCGCGCAAGATCGCGGTCCGCACGGTGGGCGTCGACTACGTCTCGGGCTTTTACTCGGGCCGCCTCGAGATGCAGGCCGACGCCATCCCCGCCGGCGCGCGCGTCATCATTATCGACGACTTCGTCGCCACGGTACGCTGTCGTCTTCGTCCTTTGTTGCGTGTGTGCGTTCGTTGGCGATGCATGCAGCGAGGCTAATGCAACTGCGCCGTCTGGATGACAGGGCAACACGCTCAAGGTGATTGGCGAGCTCATCCAACTAGTAGGCGGCCACGCGCTAGAGTGCGGCTGCGTCATCAGCACGGAGCGGCTACAGGTGAGCCGCAGCTTCCTCTCTCACTCGAATTGTGTCGCTCGCTGGCGAATGGAAACAGGTATTAACGCGCTTCTCTCTCTCTCTCTCTCTCTCTCTCTCTCTCTCTCTCTCTCTCTCTGTCTTGCCTCAACGACACCGCAGGAATCCACGCAGGGCATCCCCGTGCACGCGCTCGTCACGGTCTAGACCGTCCCTCCGCGTTGCATGCGTACAGTACCCACTGCCAAGCCTCCTCGCGTGAGTCCATTGCGATGCCGCGACAACAACAACAACAACGCACGACGCATGAAGCGATGACACCCATTCCCAATTTTTCGCATCCATAAGACCCCGTCCGCCCCAAAACTGTACGGTTAGGGTATTCGTCCACTCTTGCATACTCTATGCCACTCCAGCCCACTATGAACAATTTCACAGTATAATTCTGAATCTGAGTCATCATCAGCCGAGAAGCGCATCAAATCCAAACCTAGACGACGAATATGGCGACGACCGGAGCGACAGAGACGAACGGGCGCGCCGCTCTGGTCGTGGGCACGCGGCTCCACTGGAACAACCACGCGCGGGACGAACCTATCGACGTGGCAGCCCTGCTGCACCAGGTGCTGGCGTTCTGCGCGCGCGCGGCGAGCTACGCGGACGCGGGCGTGTTGATCGCGATCGGCGTGCCCGACGGCGTGACGGCGCTGCCCTCACGCTCGACTGGCGGCGCCGTCGCGCGCGCCGAGCCGCGCTCCGCGTTCGCCGCGTCCGTGCTCGGTTTCCTCGACCGGCTGTACGCGGACGTGGACTCGGGCGTGCTGTCGCCGGCGGGCAAGCGCGTGCCGGTCGAGATCATCCCGCTGCTGCACTGGGGCAAGTTCGTGCCGGCGCTCAACGCGCTGGTCGCGACGGCGTCCACCGCGTCCCCCAGCGCGGCGCTGCTGCTGCTCCAGTCGCTCGAGATCGACGCCGACGCCTCAGCGGTGCAGTTCCTGCGCTCGCACTTCGACACGAGCCGCGACCTGGTGGTCGGCGCGGCACTTCCGGGTCACGAGTTCTCGCCGGGACCACAGCAGCCGCTGGAACTGACGGGCACGACGAGTCCGTGGAACACACTCGCGCTGTGGAACCTGCGGCAGCTGAGCAAGGTGGGCTTTCCGCTCGTCGGCGACGGACTGCACCTTGGCGACGGCAACGCCGGCATCGAGGAGGTGTCGACCATCGCCTTGTTCCAGCGGCTGTTCGCGTCCACGGCCGACAGCAACAGCACGAGGGCGACGATGCTGCGCGTCCCTGGGATCGCGTGGCAGGTCGACGGCTTTGAGGACCCCGCGCGCCGCGCGTGGCAGGCCGCCAAGATGGCGAGCAAGAACCAGCGCGCCGCCACGCAGATGCAGCGACTCGGCATCCCGGCAGGCCGCGTGTTCCACGTCGAGACAGTCTCGGAGTGAGTGAGACTCGACCGATATATATGGGTTGTCGCTGGGGCGACGCCCGACACCAGTCATGTTGTATATGAAATGGTGCGCTTCTAATTGGTATGCTCTAGTTACTCTCGTTCTCGAATTGCACCGGTGGCATCACATGGGAGGACCGGGCGACTGCTGCTGGCGCGCAAAGTTGTTGAAGATCTGCTCCAAGCTCGTGTGCGAGACGCTGTACTCCTGGATCGCCAGCGCCGCCTTGGCGCCCTCGACGAGCTCGAACATCTCCGCTAGTGACGTCTCCGGCGCTCCATTCGCCGCATTAGTTGCAAGTCGGTAGCGGCAGTAGTCGCCCTGCCGCTCGAGCTGCACGACGTCTCCGCGCCTGCCACCGACACTGCAGTCATCATGAGATCCCGTCGTCTCGTTACAGCCACCAAAGTGTTGATGCAAGAACGCAGCCAGCGCCTCCATGCGGTCCTCCATGATCCACCAAGCGCACAGGTGCGACACACTGAAACTACCCGCGGTCGGTCGGTCCTTGTTCAAGCTTACACTCGGTGTGACGCTCGCCAAGAATGCTTCAGCTCGCCCGACGCTCCCAAGAGCTGCGCACACTTCCGGCATCTTACTCGAATCGATCTCTTGGCCAAACGCAGACAACCGATCGAGCTGCAGTTGCTTGGCTTCATCAGTGGAGGCGGGCCGAAGCTTGCAGTCAAGCAGGAACCCGTCGCCGAAGCGCGCCTTGAGGTGCGAGATCGACCCGAGGTACTGCAGGCGGGCGTCGACCATGATGCCGGCCTTGCTGCACAAAGCCTCGCACTCGTCCATCGAGTGGGTCGTGAGCACGACGGTCGACCGCTTCGAGCGCACGGACACGTCCAAGATCACGTCCCACATCAGTCGCCGCGAGGCAGGGTCCATACCAGTGGACGGCTCGTCGAGGAAAACGACCTTGGGGTCGCCCAACAGCGCGATCGCGACGGACAGCTTGCGCTTGTTGCCGCCGCTCAGAGCGCCCGTGAGCTTGTGCTCGAACTGCTCGAGGTGCAGCTTCCGTAGCAGCCTCGCGATCTCACCGTCCATGATCGGAGCTAATCCCTTGAGCTGCGCGTACAGCTCGAGGTGCTCGCGCACGGTCAGTAGGTCTAAGAGCGCGTCGAACTGCGGACAGTAGCCGATCGAGCGCCGCGCGTCGCGTCGCTGAGTGAGGATGTCGAACCCGTTCAGGGATGCCGAGCCCGCGGTCGGTGCCAAGTCGCCCGTGAGAATCCGCATGGTCGTCGTCTTGCCCGCGCCGTTGATGCCCAGGAACCCAAAGCATTCGCCGGTGCCGAGCCCGAACGTCAAGTTCCGGACCGCCAGCTTCCCGTTGGGATACCGCTTCCGCAGCCCAACGACCTTGACGGGTTGCGAGAGCAGCGGCTTGTCAGTGCCAGTCGTCGTGGGCTCATTCCGCAGTCTCTGGGTCTCTGCAGCGATGTCTTCGTCTTCCTTCTCGTCACCGGCGTTGTCTGCGTCATTGCTGTCATTCAGCGTCGACTCGGATCCTCGCTGGCCACCAGTATCGGTCCCTCTCCGCATCATTAAACGAGAAAATGCTGATAATCGCGACTGGAACGTGTTGAAGCTGCCTCCAGTGATCGACCTCGAATCGTGTCGCGCCGTGCGGTTACGATACTCGTCGACAAAGACGGTCAGCAGGAAGTACATCGGACCCTCGATCGCCAGGTAGGCAATGTCCGTGCCAGCGATCTCCGCGTCGAACGCGCTCACAACGTGGCCGGAGAGGCCGTAGAGCGCCTTGATGTCGGCGACGATCACGCTGAGTAGTCCGTTACCGAGCGAGAAGAGCGGGGAGAGGCGCCAGACGTAGACCAACGCGTCGTTTGCGGGCTTGGTGGACGCGAGCGTGCCCATCGTGTAGCTGATGAGGATCAGCACGATGCCGAGCAGGAAGTTGAGCATGATGGTGTACAGGAGGCACGCGCGTGGGTCGTGCATGAAGTGCGAGAGCAGGTACGTCCAGGGCGCGACGGCAATCCCAAACAGCGCGAACAGCGTCACCAGAGCGCTGGGAACGTCCTGGGTACACGTCGAGCACGTCGCGCCGCTGTTACTAAGCGAGGAAGACACGCCAAACCCGCGTAGCAGCACGATGGCGCCGGCCATCGGCACCACATACAATGCCAGGTCGAAGGCGAAGTTGGCGAGCCAGTAGGCGGGCAGCGACACGCCCGAGAGCAGTTGCTGGTACTTGGCGTTCTGTCCGTCCTGCTTCTCGCACACGAGGAAGGGCATGACGACCGCCGGGATGAACGTGAAGGCACTGACGACGAAGATGACCGCCGGCAGGCTTAAGAAGGAGCTGAAGAGCGTCCGCGTCTTGAACGACAGCGGCAGCGGGTGCGACGACACGCGGATCGCCACGCGGTCGATCTCTTCCTGCGTCATTGGGCTCCCCGAACTTGCAGCGTGACTCATCAGTAGGTGCTTATGGATCGCCTCGTCCATCATGGCCTTGTAGATGGCTGCCGCGTGCGTCGCCGACGTGTTCACCAGCACGTTGTAGGCCAGCACTTGGTTCTCGGTCGAGCCGTAGACCACGTAGCCGCCGTACTGGCCATCAACAGCTTGGATCGGTACGTCTTCGCTGGCCTTCGTCGTGTCTGGTGCCTCAACCCCATAGCCGTTCTCGAACGCGAGCTCGCTGAAGCGGAGACAGTAGCCGCTGGTATCGTTGGGCTTGAGCTCGGATGGCGAGTACGTGACGCCAAACACTGTCGGCGTCGTGGACCCGTCGTACACTTGCTGCGGGATCCCCACCTCGAATAACTCGCCGCCAGCGAACGTCGAATCCGTCAGCACGTCACCAAACGCCGAGGAGGACAGTGTCTCACCCGGGAAGCTCACGGGAATGGGCGTGCGACTGCCGAGCGAGTACTCGCCCGCGGTAACAAGCAGCTTCTTCGGGTCGTTCTTCAAGAACATGCTCTGTCGGAGCGCCGCGAGCCCTGTGAAGATGACAACGATCGGCAAAAGCGTGCGGAACACGAGCATGTTGCGGTCACGCTTCCCGTACTGCACGCGCTTGCGCACTAATGCTGCGAACTGGCTCAGCACGACGCGGCGCCCGTGCTGGAGTTGCCGATGGCGGTGCGTGCTGCGACTGCGGTCGCCGGAGGCCATGCTCTTCAGTAGAATCCCAATCTGATCTCTCTTGTTGAGCCCATTGGTCTCCGATACCGATACCTCCACTTGCGCTGGTGCCTCCGCGGCGTTGATAACCGCTCTATCGCCGGTCGTCTCTCTGCTCTTGTCCGTAGTGCCGCTCGAGTACTGCTGCTGCCCACCTTCCAGCACCTTGAGGAACACTTCTTCGAGCGTCGTGACAGAGACTGCGTACGAAAGCACGCCCAGCTCGGCGCGGCTGCTGTCGAGCGCACGGAACAGCTCCGGGAACGCCGGCGCGCTCTCAAACGGCAGTTGCAGCGTCAGCTCCGTGCCAATACTCGTCGCTACCACTGCCAACGGCACGTGCGATCGAACGAGCGAGACGGCAGGACCATCTTGCTCTTCCATGCCGCGACGATCGACCGCGTCGGTGGTGTGCAGCGTGATGCTGAGGCGGTACCCGACGCCGAAGTGGTTCTTGAGGAACAGCGACGACCCGACGCACTGGAGCGCGCCATCCGCCAGGATGGCGATGCGGTCGCCCAACACGTCGGCCTCGTCCATGAAGTGGGTCGTCAGCACCACGACGCGGCCTCGGCGGCTGCTGCGGATGAGCTCCCACGTGCTGCGGCGACTGTACGGGTCCATGCCCGACGTCGGCTCGTCGAGGAACACGACCTTGATGTCGCCCAAGAACGCGATCGCGAGTGACAGGCGTCGCTGCATGCCACCCGAGAGAGCGTGCGCTTTTGTACGCCGCTTGGCCTCCAGCCCGACCTCGCTCATCTTTGCATGAACCTCTTTGTCAAGGTCAGAGCTGCAAGTGAGGCCCTTAATGCGTCCGTACAGCCTGAGGTGCTCTTCCACCGTCAGCTCCGGGTAGAGGACGCTCGCTTGCGGGCAGTAGCCGAGCGACTCGCGGACGCGCAGCATGCTGATCGAGATGGGGTGGCCGCGGATCACCGCGTCACCGCTCGAAGGTGCCGTCATACCCGTTAGCATCGACATGAGCGTCGATTTGCCGGCGCCGTTGTGGCCCAACAGACACGTCACTTGCCCTTCGAACAGCGTCAGCTCGAGGTTGTCCACGGCGGTCTTAACCCCACCGCCGCCTCGCGCTTTGTACTGCTTGCTCAGCCCAGCGATCACAACCGCGCGAGCCTCACGCACCTGTCGGTGCAGGTCTTCACCGACGGGCTCGACGCTGCGGCAACCCGGCCCCAGTGTCATTTCGCCGTCGTTTGCGACCTTGGAGCGCGACGAACTCGACAACGATGCGAGTCTTGAGGCGCACCATCGCGACCTTCTCCAGTACGACGGCGTGGCGAGGAAATACCACTTCTCGGGCACGCCAAACTCCTCGGCACGACCATCTGCGCGTACGCTGCGACCGTGACGTACAGCGCAAAGTCGACGAGATGCATATAGATGGCCGTCTCGAAGCGGAACCCGCTGATCAGTTCGCTGGCGTTGGCGCCGGAGACGCCGACGCTGACGGCCTCGAGCTTGGCGAGGATGTTGATGCCCTGTGCGAGTGCCACGGGGCTCATCAGCGACGCCCACGTGCGCTGCTCCTCGCTGGTCTCTTCGCCAAAGCTGTAGGACACGAAGAAGAGCATGAAGAAGAGCGCCATGCCCACGAACGAGCCCGAGCGCGCGCGAGAGAGGAAGGCGCTCACGAGGAACGCGAAGGCGAAGCTGCTGAGCGCGAACGAGAAGAAGAAGGCGAACAGCAGCGACGGGCTCGAGTTGGGGAACAGCAGCGCGCGCGCGCCCGCGGTCTGCAGCGCCGTAGCGACCGCGAGCAGCACGACGTAGGTGAGCAGCCAGGACGCGAACAGCAGCGCGTCGCTCACGCCGAAGATGCGCATGAGCTCTCTGGACTGCGTCTCCTTCTCCGTCAGGAACGCGACGACCATGCGCGAGACCGTGTACAGGTACGAGAGCACGAACCCGACGGGGAAGACGACGCTCACCTTGTCGTAGAACGGAGCGTACCGGAACGCCGGCTTGGGCGCGACGAACACGCCGGCGCCCATATGGGCCTGCGGGGCGATCCGCAGCGACTGCAGGAGCTGCTGCTTGCTGCTGTCCGGGATCGTAGCCGCCGACATGCTGAGCTCTGCGTCAGACCCAGAGCCTCCAGCGCGCAGACTCTCGGGTAGCAGGTCCTTCATTGAGCCGATCACGTCGAAGGCGGAGCTGAGGATCATGTCGCTCTCGAGCTGCTCCATCAGCCTCGCGTCTTGGTCGTCGTTGGACGCGTTGCTGACCGCCTGGAGCAGTTGGCACTCCCCGGTAGTCGACTGCGAGGCGGAGTCCCAGTCCGGAATGCGGTTCAAGAATCTCGTGATTGCAGTCTGCAGCGTCATGAACCCGCGCGTCGAGTAGCTCAGAGTCGCTGCAGCGTTCACGAGTTTGCTAGTGGATGAAGCGAAGCGCGACGTGCGCCGGGTGTGAGGCACAGACGACGGGAACCCGGAGCTTGCGTACGTGGCGTTGAAGCGCAGCGAGTACGTGATCGGGTGGCCACGGGTGTCTCCGATGTCGGGTCCCTCCGGGAACTGTTCGAACGCAATGGCCGCGTAGATCTTGGGCTTCTTTGAGCTCGAGCCGTAGTCCTCGGTGGCCATGTACACCTCGAGTGCCGACTCGTTGTCGAAGAAGACGCGCGAGTCGCGGAAGGACGGCGCCGTGAGCATCGAGATGCCGTAGACGCTGGGCGCGAGCGGCAGGCGCGGGTGCCACTGCTCCATCGTCGCGGCGAAGTACTCGCGCGTGAAGGCGGTGTCCGGCGTGATGGCGATGCGGTACGGCACGACGCGGTTGCGGCACTCGACAGGAACCGCGTAAGGCGACGAGCCCACCTGGCCAGTGTAGCCGAGCAGCACGAACTTGAGAGCGCAGCCGAGCATGTCGTCGCGGCTGAGCTCGCCCATGCGGTCGCCTTCCATGAACGCCTGGAGCGCGAGGCTCACGAGCAGCCCCGGCATGGTCGTCTCGGTGAAGTAGAACTTGGGCAGCTTAAGCGCCGACGTCAGCTGCAGCAGCATCGCCGTCAATGACGAGGAAGCCGAGGAGGAACTCCCGTAGCTGTCCGAGTCGCCAAAGAGCTCGTCCGTGGACACGCCGGCGCTCGCGAGGCTGCTGTTGAGCTCCGACAGGACGTCCGTCTGCGCGAACAGGCTCCACTGCGAGCCGTAGCTCGGCGCCGAGTCGTTCGCGGCGTCCGCGGTCCACCCCGCGGGCATACGCAGGTCCGTGTCCATCGTCTTGAGCAGCGCGAAGAGCAGGATGCACAGCAGCGGGTTGACCAGCTCGCTCCAGGTCGCCACGGGGTGCCGCGCCTTGAGCGTCCAGTTCTTGGCCAGCAGCGCCCGCAGCGCCGCCCGCGCCCGCGCCATCCGTCCGTCTCTGTGTCAGACTATCAGGCTCCGACACTACACTGGCAATGAAGCAGCGACAGACCGAGTCTTCGTCCGCGGCCGGACGCATTCCCAGCGCGTGCTGTGTCCAACGGGCGTCGAAAACGGACCGCTCGCTGTGTATTATTATCGCGCCTCCTCACTATGAACCATGCGGAGGACATGGGCGATCTCGTCCGCTACTTGTTGCTAGCGGCCTGCTTCTCCTCGCGCTTCTTCTTCGCGGCCGCGATCTGTCCGTCAGTAACTCGGTCAGTGGTGAACACCGCCTGCAAATGTGGTGGCGGGACGGCGGACCTTGGCGTCCATGGCCTCCTTGCGGCTGCCGAACTTGCGATTCTTGTGGTGCACGCGCGAGGCCTGGCCGCTGGCCGTCGTGGCCGCGATCGCCTGCGCCGCCGTCTCCTCGCACGCGGCCTTGAGCTGCTGCGCTACGCGCCGGTGGTGCACGTCCGCCATTTTCAATTCGAGTTCTTCTCGTCAGTCTATTCCGAAAAATGCCGCTGCATAATTTTCGATAATACTGATCTTGCGTGCTCGGTATTATGAACGTACTGGTATAGGTTGGAGAGCGTCAACTAGTCAACACACACTCTTGATGATAGAGTGATGGTCGTTTCTAAGCAGCTCTTTGGACTACCCGGTAGTCATCAGTGAGGCCATACATACCAATGAGCCATGTCGCGGACCGCTTTATTACGCGATCTGTCGATCTAGAAGCTCGCACGCGGGGGGCCCTTGGCAGCGATCAATCAGCCGCCTTGAAGAAGGACGCACAAGGAGATTCACAGAGACAAGCTGAAACGATGGCAGTGGCGCCGGCGCAGCGGGCGGGGCCCTCGGCGGTCAAGAAGGCGGCCGCCAGCGTCGACGGTACCGTTCGATCGCGTGGAGTGTCACAAGGACACGAGGAACACTCATCGACTGACTGATGCGCATATCTGTTCCTACTAGCGCCCATCTGGAGGAGCTACCTGGCGATCCGCAGCCCGCAGCTGGACGTGGCGCGGGCGGCGGGGCGGTCCATGAAGCGCAGCAAACCCACGAGTGGAGCTACTGGCGGCAAAGCGATGGTGCGGCTGCCGACGCCGGCCATCGCGGCCAACGACGCGACCGCGGCCCGCGTGCGGCAGTACTGGGAGCAGCTGAGCGCCAACGAGCGGCAGCAGGTGCTCTTCCTGGACGAGCCCGACCTGGTCAAGCAGCTCTACAAGCTCAACCTGAGCCTGCTGTGCGTCGGGCTCATGCAGCGCCACCTCAAGGCCAAGGCGTCGGGCGTTTCCGTCGCGGAGAAGGCCCAGGCCAAGCCGCCGGCTTCTAGCGCGGTTGAGAAGAGCGGAAGCGGTGCACAAGCAGCAAAGCCGGCGGCACGATCGCTCGCGGCGGCGGACGACCCGGCGGAGAAGACGTACGAGCTGCTCGAGGCCATGGAATTCATGGACATCGGCACGGGCATCTTGACAGTCAAGAACGAGCTGGTGGAGAGCACGGACCGGCTGATCTCGCTCGTCGGGGACGTGCTCACGGGCTTCCTGTCCACAGTGCACGTGCTGACGGACGCGCAGTTTCGCAGCCTGTTCGTGACGGAGAGCGAGATCATCAACACGTGGGAGGACTACCAGAGACTCATCGCGATGCTCGTCGAGCAGGTGCGCGGGTTTTGGTATTGGACTGGCAGCCGATGCGTTGGAAGCATGCGTACTTACGTTGTCTTGTTGCTCTCCCATCAAACGCAGCTCATCTTGAAGAGCTACGTGAGTTTCCTGGAAAAGCGAGCGCTCCAGCAAATGGAAGCGCTGTTACTGGAAGAATCGCGATACAATGCGGCCGCTTCCTCGGCTGCCGACGTGACCCGCAAGAAGAAGAAGAAGAGCAAGAAGGCAATGAAGAAGAAGACGACGCAGCAAGGCACCACCATGGAGAAGGCCGAGGCGAGCGTGGTGCCGCCCAAGGCCCCGTCCTCCCACACGGACTGCAGCGACTTTGCTGACGATCTCGACGACGAGAGCGACTGTCGTATGGAGGACGCTAGCGATGCACACCCAGATCAGCGACCGTCTCCAGGCGACATGATCAACGACGAGAAGCCCACGGGCGTTGTAGACCATGTCTCACCAGCGGCGAACGAGGAGCCAGAGCCGGAAATCACTTGCGAGAGCCCGCGGACCGACTTGCAGCGGCTACAGGAGCGGCAGGAACAACCATCGTCAGGGTTAAACCCGAACGCTGCAGCCTTTCACCCTCAGATGGCCACTCCCATTCCACCCCAGTCGACGGAGCGGAAGCGGAAGCTAGACAAATACATTCTCCGCGTGCCAGTTGAAGACGTCGTGGACGACGAGCGCGAGGACCACACATTTGGTCGAGCGGGCGCCGACGACCCGTCGTCCGATGCTGAGGAAGACGAGGTGGAAGACGACCCGGACCTGGGCCGCTGGGCCAAGATCCGCCGCTTCGAGGACGACTCGGAACTCGAGTGGCAGCTGCAGCAAGTGTACGCGTCGACGTCGGCGCTCTTTGGCTGGGACTTTTCGCGGCAGCAAGAGCTCCCTGAGCCCGGCCCCGGCGCGCTCCCTTGGACCGACTCGACCTTTTGGTGCACGGCTCCCCAGGACGTAGTGCGCTACTTCTCGCCGGGCTTTGGCGAGCCGTCCCCCTCGCACCTGGTGCCTCCACCGGCGCCGCTCGCGCCGACTCCGCACTCGCTGTACTACTTTTCCCCGCCGCCGTTCCTGCCGCTGCCGTCGTTCGCGCCGGAGCCGCCAGTGCCGCGCGACGCGTTCGCGTATCACGGGCCCGTCGTGTCCTCGCCCGACTTCAGCGTGCAGGACCCGGGCTTCCACCACAAGGAGGCGCGCTAGTCAGGCGCCTTCCACCGCGACGTATCTTCTGTATCATGGACGCATTCTTGTACAATTTCCATCCAACAACCTGACCAGGTCGCCTTCAACATGGTCACCCATTTACAGTGCTTTCATTTATGGACAGCATCCGTATGTGACGTATCTCCTCTCAATTTATGGAATGCGTCCATATTTATTAAATCGTACTTAATGATACAATGAACGGTACCGCACTTGGTGCTGGCCGTTGATTGGCGCGGGGGGCCGATCAATTGCCGCCGCATACGAAGACGCGAGCAGCTACAAGAGCAGGTCGACGCTTCCCAGCATGTCGCTCGTGGCGCGCAGCTTGCGCGCGTCTGTCGCCCGCGCGTCTGCCGGCGCGCTGTTCGAGGCCGCGGGCGCGCGCGCGTTCGCGGCCAAGGCCAAGAAGAAGGAGAAGAAGAGCAAGAGCAAGAAGGGCAGCGAGGACGCCAACTTTGAGCAGATGCTGCGCGCCATCAAGGGCCAGTACCCGGACGCGTACGTCGCCTGCCTGCGTGCTCGTATGACTGTAGTTGTGGGGTGTTGACGATCCGAGCTGGTTGATGGATGATAGGGAGGACTGGTCGGAGGAGGAGCAGCAGCGCTTTCAGGAGGTCGGCCGCCGCTACAACGTGATGACCTCGGTCGCGCACAACCACTTCATGCGCGACCTGCAGACCAAGATCGACCTCAAGTGGGCGGCCATCAACGCGCTGCCGGCCGAGTTGCAGCAGGAGGCGCTCCAGGAGGACGACGCGCCTGTGCCCGAGACGCGCACCATGGCCACCTGGACGCCGCCCATCGAGGGCTTCCGGCGGTACACGGACGAGGACTCCGAGTAAGCTGAATGATGCAGCGACAACAGTGGCGACTGGCACCGACCGGTGGGAGAAAGCAGCACGCGGCGGTCCTCTGGTCCCTGCGACTTGGCTTATGGTAATAGAGTGGAAGAGGAACAACGCACACTTCGAGCAGTGAGATCGACCGACCGACCAACAGTCGGTTGGTCACCTTTGCGTTCCATCAATGCGTTTGGAGGTCCCCGACTGCGTTTCAATGGCTATTGTTTCATGTGTGTTCGATAAGCTGCTGCGCGCTACGTGCTGTCCAAGTCCAGGCTCAGATCAAGTGGTGGCGGCGCCTTCTCCTCGTCCTCGTCGTCCTCCATTTCACGCTGATCTAGTTGACTATCTGGCCTGGCCGCGGGCTGCTTGTGCCACCACTCGCGCACGTTGCGCTGGATCACGAGCGACGCCTGCGCGTGCGCCTTCATGCGCGCAAAGTGCTTGCGGCACAGCACGCCGCGCGTCGCCGCCTGCACCTTGATGGCCACGTGCTTGGTCTGCAGAAAGTTGCGGCGCGCGAGCATACTCCGCGTCGCTGCCTGCACCGTCACGGCCGCGCGCTCGCGTTCCCACGACCCGCGACTTGCCTCGCCCAGGACGACATCTGACCTCGCGTCTGCCTCAACCCCGCCCGCTTGCTGCTGCTGGTGATCCTCCATGTTCTTGGTGGCTTCGTGCAGCCGCTTGGTGGTTTCCCGCATGTTGCGGCAGTTGCGGCGGAGCAACCACGCGCGGATGTTGTGCTGCAGCACTTTGACCTCATCTTCCAGCGACTGCCGCTCCTCGGGACCCATGAGCTCGATCGCCGCCTCCAACTTGTTGAGACTCTCCTCATCTTCGGCGATCACACTCTTGACGTCCGAGTCGTACACTGGGTCGGCCGGCTCCACTAGCGACATCCGAGATAGCACCGTGCCTGGAGCGTTCGTGCCGGTAGTAGAGATGCCAACAAGCGCCGGGGAACCACTGAGTGACGTGACGTTCGAGACAACTCCTCCCGGCACGGCTCCGCCTGAGAGGAGCATTGTCTCGTCGCTCATGCTGCTTCCTCGACGCCGCGGGTTGCCGCTGCTGTCGCGCGAGATGCTCAGCGAAAGAGCGCACTTGTCGTGGAGACTCATTGTCGAGAATGCACCCAGCAGGAACTTGCGGTTGTGCTCGTGGTTCTCGTCCGCCTGTAGCCATTTCAAAAATCATTCACGACAGCCACACAGAGTGAGACCAATGCTTGAATGACCACCTCACTGACAATACAGCACTTACATAGTGCGTCGATGCCTTAGTCGAGCCTTGTGTGTCAATGTTGCTCTCAAAGCTGCTAGCATGGGGTCGACCAGTGGGGTGCAGCACTGGCGACGTTGACGTCACGGTGGACGCTGACGACGTCAGTGACGATGACAACGAAGGCCAGAGTGGTGTTTGCTGATAATCGTGATACAGCACTGGGTCGTCGTCGATCTCCATCGGATAGCAGTCGTTCAGGTGCAGATCGGGAAGGCTATCGTCCCCGGGCGATGCGACATTGTTGAAGGCGCTGATACCACCGCTCATGCGGCGCTGTAGCGTCGACGCTACTTGCTGATGGCCTGACTTCTCCGCGCGGTCGGCTGCCGTGAGCCCGTCGAAATCGACCATCAGCGCGTCGGCGCCAGAGTCAAGCAGCACTTTGACGAGCTCATCGTGGCCACACCCTGCTGCGAGGTGGAGCGCTGTCTGTCCCTGCGTGCTCTGCTGGTTGATGTGCGCGCCGTGGGCAAGCAGAACCGGTACGAGCTGCGCGTAGTTGTAGAAGCTCACGTAGTGAAGCAGGCTCAGACCCGTCTCGTCAAGCGAATTGAGCTCTTCTAGCAGCTCGTCACTCGTGTGCGCGAGTGTGATAAGTTGCCGCACGACGCGCTCCAGAAGTTGCTCCGAAAGTTGTTCCAGGTCTTGGTCACTGAGCGTCTCGATTGTGCTGTCATCCAACGCCGCGTTCTCGTCACTTGCTGGTGCAACCCCGAGTGGTTCAGAAGTGCTGTTACCAGCACTAGATCGTGACTGATTCTCGCTGGCTGGATCATTACCACTCGGATGGCCCGCGCTATGCGTTGTAGGCGACGACATCAACAGATCGGTTGAAGCCTGCCCGCCGCCAGAAAGAGGCAGGATAGAGCTGTAGCTCCCCATCGCGTCAGGCATGCCGCCGCTACTGGAAGAATTGGACGATCGTGTCCAAATGGCCTGATGGAACTCCGACAGTCGTTCAACCACGCGGATTTTGCATTGCCGCTCGTCAACTACACGGCATATCACCCGTTAGTAGTTGTTTCAACACACAACGAGCGTACATGATAGAGAAAGGAAGCACTTACGATCGGATTCGACATATGACGACAAGTTCGCGATGCCTCCACCCGCTCCTCCTGCCACCGATCCACCTCTGGCGCCAGCCTGTATCCGCTGGGCGAGGAGCTCACGAGTGTTCGGTGATCGCCCACGCTTCGAGCTGTTCCCACTGTTGACGGACAGGGACGACAAGATGGGCGGTGGTGGCATACTGTTCGTGGTGGGCGATACTTCGTGGCGACCTCGATAAATAAACCGCTTCTTCTGGGAAAGAAGAACGCCGTTTTCGCTGCCGCTGCTGCTCTGGCTGTGACAACGCAAGATGAACAGATCAACGCTTCCAGCGGTGCTCGAGCTCGGGGCTGAATAACGCACAATCGCGTTGAAAATGTGAGCGCTAGGAAGGGAGGAGATGCCTCAACCACGAGCTCGCCTAACGCACCTGTACACCTCACGACCATGTCTGACAGATTCTCTGCGGGGCTTCGCGCTCGCCCAAATTGCACGAAGAGTTTCCAGGACGCGTCGCTTGCGTGCACGTCCGGTAACGGCGACGCGAGACAGATCAGGATCTTGGCGCCGCCCTCGATAAAGTCCCACTCCGGTGAAAAGTCCGAGATCTGTGCGCACTTCTCGATGGGAACGGTCTCGCCCTCGGTCACAGCGGAGAAGTCGCTGTAGAGAACGTCGTCGACAAAGTCTAGCGCGTCGTCCTCTTTCAGCAGCATGTCGAGGTCACAGCCGCCGCCCACCGTGAGCGCGGAGGAACTGCACGTGCTGCTAGTCATGGCCGGCGGGAAGTCCATGTCAATGCACTCTGGTTCGTCACCACAACATCTCGTCAGCTCTCCGGAACATCCCTCAATCCAAGCGCTGATGATGTTCAGCGTACGTTTCGTGACGGCCTCGATGGATTCCTCATTCACTCGGGGCGTTGGCAGGGCGATGGGCAGCTCCTGCGTGCTAAGGACAAGCGCCGCGTCCGTAGGCGACGGGAACACCGTCAGCATTCTACCGGGAGCCTTCCCACCGCGGTCTTGCTGTTTGTAGACCTCGTCAAAGTAGTGCACGAGCACGATGTGCTCGTTCGAGTCGCGCAGGTAGTAGCTCCGCCGGTGGAAGGTCTGCGCGCGTCAGAGCGCAGCGAGCAGCGGCGTCAGCGTACCAGCAACCGCGTTACCGACAGACAGAACGGGAGACAAACACGCACCGCGGTGTCGGCCGAGTGCACGTACGAGCCGAGGACGACGACGGCGCGGTTGATGACGAGCTTGGCGCGGTCCTCGCGCACGCGGCCGCTCTTGTCCTTGCGCTTCTGCCAGCGCCAGCCGTCCTTCTTGTAGTCGGGCACCTCGCGCGTGTCGTAGAACATCAGGCTGCCGCCTAGCAGTCGCACACGTCAGGAGTGTTAGGATGACGTTCACAGTGGTCATTACCAGGGCGGAAAGCCGGCGCGAGACGACGCACTGGGCGGGCGCTGGCGCAGCGCGGCGGGCGCCGGGAGGCCGGCGACGCGGCTGTGCAGCAGCAGGAAGACGAGCTCGTCCTTGACCAGCCAGCGGCGCGTGGCCTCGAGGCGCAAGGCGGCGGCGCGCGCTTCGATCGCATCGGGCATGCTCGAGGGAGGGCCTCCAAGAAACGATACAATCCAACTAATGGGCGCGCATGAAGCGTCAGAAGAACGTCTTGGTTTTCGCGAGACAAACAACCAACCCACCACCGGGCGCCCTTCAAGAATGGGTTGTGGAGAAAAGTATCGCGCAATATTTAGCCGAGTTGTAAACAATAATTGGTGGTTTTGCAGTGCACCTGGGTTCAGAATCTGAAATTATAAATATGGAATATCAACGGCTTACCATAATATATTATGGAGTTATGGTAGGTATTTTGACAACTCAGCAATTATTGCGGCAGCGTGCAGGCGTTCAGGTCCCGTGGATACGACCTGACGTATCTTGCGGTGCCATCGCGCATCGCTGTAGACAGCCCGCCGCACACGCAGCTCCGGCGACACCACCTTCGGCAGCGCTAGGTCTCCGCTATCGGATCTTAAGCACAGCTGCGCGGCGTTCCGGCGAATCTCCGATGCCATCGCCGGTGAATCAAGCCTCAGAGTGGTCACTTCGGTCACCGTCACTCTGCACTGCAGTGTGCAGTTGGACAATGCACTGGTAAGTACGTAAAAGTAGGGTACCACGGTGAAGTGTACAATTGTTTTGCGTGTGAAGACGCACTCCAACTCGCCTCGAGTGCGTCGCGACAGTCGAGCCTTGCCTCGGCACAGCACTGTCCCCATCGCGACGCTGCTTTGTCGCAGGGTCTCCGCATAACCGCCCAGACAAACACGACGCGTTGGTCTCACTCATCAGAGCAACGCCAATCGTCCGACCTTTGCGGTTGCGGCGCAACTTGCAGTTCTGGGCGCCGCTCCCGTGAAGTGCTGGATAGCCGTGCCGTTCCGATCATTGCAGCAGCAACGCGTCCGCCCTCCAACTGTGTACCGTAACAACCGAAAGAATGTGTGGGTCGCTATCGGCGCTTAAACGCCACGGACATGCTCCAAAAGATTAGTGATGAGTTGTAATAGAGCACTCGGGTCGCGTACATACAAACTGCGCCCCGCTGGCAACAAGATTCATCCCATGCGGTAGGTACTGTACCATCACGAAGTTAGGGAGTCTAACTCGTTCGCCACGCCATTGAACGACAACCCAGCGACCTCGACACGCCACCACGACGCCGCGACGTCGTACACAGGAGGGCGTCGCCACCACGACACTTGACCCTCCATCGACATCGACAGCCAGTGAAATGCCGCGCCGAGGCGACATCCTGCGCGGACAGGCAAGAGAACTGGGCATTCGCGCGTCCAGCGCCCGACAGCAGCAAGTGTCGGGTCGCGACCGGTACCGTACCGTGGCATAGTGTCCGACTGGATTTGTCACACGGACCAGTTTTCTGTTAGCAAAAATAACAAAAAATCGAAAATGATCCAAACAAATCGTTCAGGGGATTATTAACCCTTACAATCCCCAAGTATCTTGCACCCATTTGTTTGTTTCTTCCACAAATTCGTTTTAATTTTTCTGTGCAAGCCAACAATTGGACGAAATGGCGTTCTTCTGGCACTTCCTCTGGACAAGCCGTTTCAACTTTCTACGTCGTGATTGGCTGAAAACCACATTTACAGTCCATGGAAAGTGCAACAGCACCATCTGACTCTCTCTCCCTCCGTCTTTTCCTCTCTACACCTCGAACGAAAACCTGTCTAAACCGATCGCGGCAACGTTCCCGCACCGCACTTTCCTATCCTTGCAGCATTGACCGATTTCCCCCGTCGTTATTAGATAGTGGACGTCGGTACATTTCCGCTTTCTCCCCCCTCTTCTTCCATTGACGATCATGGTGTTCCGCTCGCTCTCGCTCTCGGCGGCGGTCGCTGCTGCCGCCGCGCTGCTCGTGGCGGCGCCGACGCAGGCGCTTGACCAGAAGATCTACGGCCTCAACTACGACATGCGCCAGGGCCCGGACTGGGACTCGGACAAGTGCAAGAGCAGCGACACGATCGCCTCCGACCTCAAGATCCTCAGCACCGTCACGTCCAACGTGCGCACGTACAGTCTGTCGGACTGCGACGTGTCGTACGTGCTGTCGGCCGCTAAGGACCTGTCGCTCACGGTCTGGCTCGGTATTTGGGTGTCCGAGGACTCAACCGTCTACGACGCCGAGGTCGCGGCGTTCAAGGAGCTGATCGACGCCGGGTTGATCGACGACAACGTCGTGGGTATCAACGTCGGCAGCGAGGCCGTGTACCGTGGCGACATCACGGCTGACCAGGCCATCGAGTACGTGACGGACTTCCGCAAGGTCATGGCCGACAACAACGTCAGCGTGCCCGTGTCCATCACGGACATCATCGATACGTTCATCTCGTACCCGAGCATGATCACAGCCGGAGACATCGTCACCATCAACCAGTTCCCGTACTGGGAGGCCATCGAGGCGGACGTGGCAGCCGCGCAGTTCAACTCGCGCATCAAGCCGCTCATTGAACTGGCGGGCGACATGGAGGTCATCATCAGTGAGACGGGCTGGCCCGACGCCGGCACCGCCGAGAACGGGTCGGTCGCGTCTACGGACAACGCGGCGCGCTACCTGAACGACTTCTACTGGCTCGCGACCGACAAGGGCTGGAAGTACTACTACTTCGCCGGCTTCGACACGCCCTACAAGAAGGAGCAGGCGGACGACGACAACACGGTCGAGGCCCACTTCGGCATCTTCGACGAGGACGGAAACCTCAAGTCGGAGTTTGAGAGCCTCACCTTCACGCGCCTGTCGGACTACTCGACGTCGTCCTCGGGCAGCTCGGCCACCGTCTCCTCCTCGTCGGACGACACGACGGCGGGCACGGTGCATGCCGGCAGCTCGAGCGGCACCTCGGGCACTTCGGGCACCTCGACGTCGTCGGGCTCGTCCAGCACCGCTACTGGCTCCGAGTCGGGCAACCTTGGCAGCAGCGGGGCATCGTCGCTGGCCGCCGCCGGTCTGTCTGCGCTGGTCGGCGCCGTGTCGGTCGCCACCTTTGCTCTGTAAGGCTGCGTTGCGAATCCGTAACCCTGTGAAGTGGGCGCGCCACTAGAGGGAACTTGACGCATGTTGCTCCTGTTGCATGTGCCGCCCACGACCGCGAGTGGGTTTGACTTTGAATCGAGCTCTCAATAATACAAATTGTTTCATTCACCAGTAAATAAAATAGGTCCATGATTTGAATTGATCGAGCAATATTTAGCATTTTGATTACAGTATTCTTTGTGATGGTATCAGCTAATGTCATTGCTATCAATAAATAATTGCGGGCGAGTCATCGCATTATCACAGCCGCCAGCTTGTCCTGAAGCGCGGCGCTGAGCTTCGACGCCGCCTGCTGCAGCACTGCAGCGCCCAGTGCGTCCTTCAACACCTCTAGAAGCCTTCCATTCGCGTCCTTCACCTCGCTCTTGGCCTCTTTCAGCAGCTCGAGCGCCAGCGGCACTACGTATCTACAACAATAATTGTGAGTACGAGACCAATTAATTGCCAGCTTCAACGTGACCTACCTCGTCAGCGCCGGCTGGAGCTTCTCGTCCGACGCCGCCGCGAGCTGCGCGAGCGTGTCCACGAGCACGGGCTTGACGCGCGCATTTCCCAGGCGCGCAAGTGGGGCGAGGTGCTGGCACAGCAGTCGAGCGTCTACGTGGGCGCCGAGCGACTTGAGCGCGTCTAGTGCGAGCGCTGCCATGCGCGCGTTGCTCGCCGCGAGCTGCTTGGAGAGCGCGGGCAGCAGTAGCGCCAGGACCGGCGCCGATCCATCACCGAGCACGGGGATTAACACTCCGCCGAGTCGCTCGAGCGCCAGCGCGCTCACCTTGGCGTTGCCGTCGCTCAGCCGCTTGACCAGCACGTCGAAGAGCGGCACAACGGGCCCGCTAGACGTCAGCGCCGATGCACTCGAGGACGCGAGCGTGGAGACTTCTTCGAGCGCGTCGAACCGGTCCTTCCAGTTGCTGCTGTCGAGCTTTGTCTGCAGTCGCTCGAACGCCTCCATGTCCAGCGCCGCTTGCTTGCCACTGCTTTGAGCAGGACTCGTCCCGGCAGCGGCGGTACTGGCGCTGCCACTGGCGCTGGTACTACTACCACGGTTGCCGGACGACGCGCTGCTAGCCGGCACCCCTGATGATGCTGGCGCGGTCGAAGCCGCCTTGGACGGTCGTGGCACTGTCGCCGTGAAGGAGGCCTTGTTGGCAACGAGTTGGTCGACCTTCGTGTGCGCTGCGCCCGCGGGAAGCATCTTCTTGATACGCGCGACGTCCATTTGCTGGTCCACCAGTAGAAACAGCAGCGCCTGCTTGGCGGCATCGCGCACTTCGTTGTTCGAGTCCTCGAGGCACTTGCCCACGATAGATATGATCGACGAGAAGGCTGCCGACTGCTGCGACTGGCCCTCACGCTCGGCTGTGATGCTCAAGAGCGTCAGCATGCAGCGCGCAACCTCGCGGCGGATCGGAACCGCACGACTCGTGAGGTGCGTGCTCAGAGCCGAGACGACTCGCAGCGTCGAGCAGTGACGCGCGACGCTTGCGAGTGAGACGGACGCCGACTCGCAGACGAACTGATTCGAGTCTGCGCATCGCTTGAGCAGCAGAGGCACGACCGCGTCCACCTCGCCGTCGATAGCGCGCCCGAAGGCCGCACACGTGGACTCGAGCGCCAGCAGCGCGTTCTTGGACACGGTAGAGCGCAGATTTGTCACCTGCCCGAGGATTGCGGACATCACCGCGTGGATCTTGTCCTCGAGGAAGGCCGGGGAGTGCACCGCGAGCCTTCGGACGGTCGTGAGCGCCTCGAAATTGACGAGCCAGTCGTCTGCGCGCGAGATCTTCGACACCAGCGACGCTGCTTCCTGCTTGGGGTTCGCAACGGGCGTGAGCTCATGCGGCTCAAGGTAGCGCGGCTCTTGCGACCCGAACGCCGTCCCGCGCGGTTTGGACTCGTCGCCTCGTTTCTCCTGAGCAGCGGTCTTTTTCACCGCCCCACGAGTCGATCTCGCTGAATTGGCGGCGGAATCGTCGTCGACTTGACCCTCCTTGTCGGTATAAAGTGGCGGAGAAGACCCTGACGACGGCGCGGCGTCGTTGCCGGACTGCTTGGCTTTGGCCTCGAGGCGCTTGCGCGTTGCTAGCGATATCGGTCGCGCAGCCGCTCGCGTTGACGATCCCGTGTCAGCGCCTTCATCGTCGTACTCGCTTGCAATGGGAGTAGCGTTACTGGTCTTGGCCAGCTTGTCCATCGTCTCGAATGCATCCTGCTGTTGTTGCCTTTGCCGCTCAAGTTCTTCCTGCCGCTGCTTCGCTTTCAGTCGCTTGCGAGTGGCCAACGACATGGCCGGTGCTGCTCCAGGCTTCCTCTTCGTCGGCATACCGCCATCGTACTCGTTGTTGTCTGTCGGGCTCGGATACTCGTCGCCTTTGCCCGAGTGCAAGCCCGATGTGTCCGCTGGCTGTCGGATCGGCCGGTCTTCACCGAAAAGTGGGGTAGCTCCAGGCTCGTCCGCTCGTATCTCATTGTCAAGGAAGCGAGAGCGAATCGGCCGGTCCTCATGATTAACGGTGCGCGTCTGCATGTCCTGCTGCTTCTGGGGGCTCAGCTGCTGGTAGTAGTCGCCGTGCTGGCCGTCACCAAGAGGCATAACCTTTGTCTCTGCGACTGCGGAGCGCTGTCGTCGCGCGGTTAATCCCGTTCCTCTGTCAGCGCTCGCATCACTTCTGGGGGAATATCCCATCGAGCCGGAGTTCACGTCGTCCGACAGGTCGATTGGATTCGAAAGCGGGTGCGCTAGACGCTCCGGCGATGTCTTGGAGCGCGCAGGAGATGAGCGTTGCGTCTTGGTTCCATTGGCATCGGCTCTTTCTCCACTATTCCGCTCCGTTGGAGAGGGAGACTCGCCTGCCACGCGCTTGACGCTAGTTGTTCGGCGTAACTGGTTGGCCTTCTTCTTGAGTGCCGAGAGCTTGTCCGCAATCTCTTCGTTACTGACGTTGCCCCCAGTATGGCCGCTCCCTGTTCGAGCACTCTTTACATCACCATCAGCGCGTGGAGAGCTAGTCTTCGCGTCGAAATACGAGCGATCGCTCAGACTTCCCCAGGTACCCGGACTCCCGGTCCCCTCGAGCCGAGCAGTGCTGCTGCTCGCATTCCCAGCACTCGAACGTGGAGTGAACACGCTTCCACCTACCGTATGATGTGATGTGCCACTACTCTTGGTCGGTGGGCTGCGGTCGACCGGTGAAGCGCTGTTGCTCGGCTTCTCCGTCAGTGTCTGACTCGCCAGTAATATCATCGTCTGCAGCTCCGATGATCCTGGCAACGACTTGTCCACAGCGGTGTATTGCTCGTTCACGAGTCTGCCCGTGTGCATACCCAACTCCGAGAACATCGGCAGCACCTGAGCCAGTTGTGGGACGTGTTTTTGCCGCAATCGTCGCCGCAGAGTTGCCCAGTCGATATGCTCCGCCACATACTGGTCGTCCACGTGCGTCTCGAGCAGTGCGTACACGTCGGCATGTGTCGCACTACTGAGAACGGCTGCGGTCTCGAGTGCCGTGTCGCGCACGCGCACGCTCGTGTCGCCTAGCAACTTGCCTAGAGCCTGGATGCTTGTTTCATCAGTGAGCGACACTCGTGGAAGCGACAGACTCCGGCATCCGTCGCCATTATCACCTATTTCAAACGCATTGCCGCTGCGATCCTGCGTCGAGAGGAGCAGTAGCGTCCAGACTTTCAGAGCTTCTTCGCGTACTTGCAGCCGGCGGCTTTGGAGCGAGTTCGCAACCAGTGCGTGCTGGAACTGCGCGACGTCTGCGCGGTTACTCGTGAAGAACTGGGAGAGCACTGCGTACGCCATCATCCTCACGTCCTTGTCATCCGCAAAGGAGGCAGTTGTCTCGACCAGCGAATGCAGCAACCGGAGCATGAAGAGAGCCACGCCCGTTGCGTCGGAGCTTGTGTTGCTGTCGTCGGTGAATAGCTTGGAGAATAGAGTTTGTGTGATCTGGAGCGTGCGCTTGACGATGTGAGCGTCGACATCCTGCATGAGGCGGATGAGTGTCGCAAAGAGCGGGTCCATTCCATCCACGTGTTCGCACAAGCTGCTTGCTACGGCCTGCTTCGCGAGCTGGAAAAGCTGCTCGACCACAGCAGAGCGCTTCTTCCAGTCGGCGTTCGAATTGCTCCGGCTGGTAGCGAGAGTTTCCATCACGTCGGAGGGAACGAACCCGAACAAGAGATCACCGTCATCACAGCTCTGACCTGGTACGTTGCTGGCGCAGTCGTAAGCGTCGCCGATGCCCTGATGACCCAAGTACGATGAGCTGTTCTTCATAACAGACGGGGGCAACCGTGGCTGTGACGAAGAAGACGATGACGACGGGCACGACGCAGATTCTCGTGCAGCCGGCGTTGACGCTGGTGATGTCGATGCTTGGCTGCTCGGTGTCGCTATCAGGAACTGCGAGATGTGCTGCTGGTGTAGTCCGAGTGTTTGATTGTCTTCGCTGCTCAAGAACTGGACCGCCTCACTCTGAAATGTCTGGCTCCAGTACAGCTGCAGCTTCGCGATGGTCTCATCAGCCGCGACAACAACTTCCTCGTCCGAGTCCTCAAGTGTTGGTACTGTCGCCTGCAGCAACGCCACAAACAGCGCCTTGTCCATTCGACTGGCTGTGATACTCGTGGAGCTGCTCGCTCCAGGCTTCCTCTTGTAAAGAAACCGTTCGTCCAGTAGCCGCGTTATCACCATCAGCGACGCCTCTCTCACCGACGCGCGGCCGTGAGCTAATCCGCTGTTCACCAGCAGTTCTGCGACCGACTTGAGATCGTTACAGACGGCCACATACTTGCGAAACACTCGGTAGACCTCGTCATCAATTAAGGATGAGCCAGTTTCTCCACTGCCGACGCCGGACGTTTGCGCTGATACCGGAGTCGGCAAGTGCGGGATCAGATGCGGCAGGATGGACGACAGAATTTGCTCGGCGTCGTCGCCCAGCGCCGGCATGACGTCCACCACCAGGCGCCGCGCTTCCCGCGCGACCTCGGCATTCTCGTCCAACGCGCGTCTTCGCAGGCACTGGAGGAACCGGCGCGGGTTGCGCACGGGGAAGTGCACATTCTCGACGGCCGCGACCTTACGCAGCTTTTCGAGCGTCACGAGCCGCACGCGCGCGTCTTCGTCCTCCAACTGGATCACCAGCGGGTCCACGCACGCGTCCATCTAACAGGTCAAATGCTATCGGGATGCTCGCGCGTCGCTCGCCTTCGCCATTTGGGGGAAAGTCACGGAATGAAACAGAAGGATGCGCCCTCGGTCTGTGACGGGAATAGCAACCAGATCGAGCGAGCAAGGCAGCGTCATCGCGTGGGTGCTTTTGAGGAAGAGCGGACCACAACACGAAACACGGAGACAGCATAAATTTACTCGCCGCGCTCGCATATTTATAGACGAGACCGATCCGCCATGGGTTCTGGAATTGCACTCTCGGAGTTCCTTTCGACACCACAAGCGGTCAGACACCCGAATTGCTGCAGGTGAGATCAACTATGAGCACGCACGCAGTACCTCAATGCAGCTTGGCGACCGGATCCAGCGCGATCAGATCCCGTCCGGCCACCTGGAGCGCCAACAACGTCAGGTAAACGCAGCAACAACTCTATCTATCTATTGAAATGGCTCGACACAAGTAAAAGAAAGAAAATAAATGCATCGCGGGTGTTCTTGGGTTTCCTCGTAGCGCCAGCGAGACCGGCTCGAGCGTCGGCTTGCACTGCTAGACTGACCCACCGACCAAATCGCTGTTCTCTTCCTGTCCTCCTTCACCGCGCTGCCACCTCCTTGATCCGCTTCGCTCGTCGCCCAGTCCACGCAGCTGCGCCGGCCCTTCCAGCGCGACTCGGCGCGACGCCACGCTCTCGCTCGTCCCGTGACACCCACACTTTTAGTGTGGACCCGCCATTTTGTACTTCACAGCATCTTCATTTTGCTCCACTTTCGCCCCCATTCCACTTGATTCTCCCGGTCCGTCTCTCGCATCATACAGATACACCACGTTACTCAATACTCGTCCAGCCCGCGCCGCTTCCATCGCATGCCCCGGTTGAGACCGGGCGGTCGCTGACTTGCAGCAATGTGCGTGCCGCTCATCGGGCACTGTCGTCCGAAAAAAGCTTCACTTCCTCAAAGATACGCGCTAGTGAAACAAAACGCACGTTGTGGTAAGCAAAGATCCATGAAATGTTCAGCATACTGCAGTGACAATGCGAGCCCACCTTTGAGGGCCTCCTTGTTGAGCGGCACGTTCTCGAACTCCATGCCGAACGGGTTGGTTTCCACGGTCTCGGACTGCATACGGCGGACAGGCTCCAGGAACGGGTGGGCAAGGGCCTTGTCGACCTACATTTCATGAATACGCAGCAGCGGACACAATTAGCTTTGTTCGGACAATAAACAATCGAGCAATCAGTATCAATGCACGTACCGAGATCCGGGTGTCAGGGTTGAACGAAAGCATTTGCTTCAGCAGGTCCAGTGAGTCTGCGGGCGCGCCGGGGTACATCTACAAGTAATCACAACAGAGAATTTCCAGTTAGGAAAAGCGAAGAAAAGAAAGCGGAACGGAATGGCAAAAGTGGACATACCTCCCGCAGATCGCGGGGATCCTTCTTCGGCAGCTTCCGCAGGTATTGCTTCACCTACACAAACGACGAGCAGTTTAAGTTAGTGCATTACATGCCCATTTTCAGTAATGCCGGCATTGCAAACGCACCTCTCCCAAAGAGCCGATGTCATTTTCGCCAGGCGTTCCAATGACATTGAAGATCACGTTCAGCTGGTCCAACTTGTCCGAGTACGTGGTGGGGCGGTCCGCACTGAGCGGGAAGCATGACCGACCGGGAAAGAGCGGAACGCGCTCCTGGTAGCGAGGGCAACTCTCAACTTGCATACTGAGGAGTTCAGCAAAAATGCAGCCGACACTCCACATGTCCACAGCGAAGGAGTAGTCCTGCAATCGAACAGCGGTTCAAATATTAGTCGGTATTGCAGGGATATGTGACCAACCAATTGAAGTTATCGTACCTGGAGCAAAATGAGCTCAGGCGCACGGTACCAGCGCGTCACGACGTGCTTCGTCAGTTGCCTCTTCATCTTCGGCGCGTTGTCCCCCGACGACGACGGAGTGGAAGATGCGCTGCCCGGAGACGGAGCCGACAGACCGCCATCCGAGGTAGTCGGCGACTTGTTGTCCTTCGGCGAGTACAGGTGCTTGCTCAGCTCCTCCATGGACAGGTTGCTCTCCAACACACGAGAAAGTCCGAAGTCGCAGATCTGTGCAGCACCAGCGCACGCCGAAACATACCAAGTGTTAGAGAGACCTTGAAAAGCTCTATTGATTGGTGGAGGCGAATCAATTTGCATTCGATGCGTACCTTGAGCGTGCAATCCTCATTCAGCAAAATGTTGGCCGGCTTCATGTCACGATGGATCACGTTTGCCGAGTGGATGTACTTGAGACCGCAGAGCAGCTGGTACAGGAATACCTGAATGTGCCGGATCGACAAGTACTGCGGGCTCATGATGAGCTTGTGCAAGTCCGTGTCAAGAAACTCGAACACGAGATACAGATCGGTGAATGAGTCGTAGCTCTCCGGCGGGATCACATCCACCAGGTTGATGACCTGGGGGTGGCTGTCACAAAATAACGAAACGTGTTAGTTCAGAGTTCACCAGCCGGATAATCATTCATGAATCCACCACTCACTTGAGGCGCCGCAGGATGTAAATCTCGCGGTAGAGGCGCTTGCAATCGATCTCCTGGTCAAAGACGTTGATGATCTTCTTGATAGCCACCTTCTTCTGCTGAACCGTATCGAACGCCTCGGCAACCTGTCATGTACGCATCCAGAATTGTTAGTAAGACCCTTTTGCAACACGGTCAACGGGTTCGAAAGAAACAATACTGTACCTGGCCGTAGGATCCTTTTCCAAGAAGACGCACGAGCGTGTAGCGGCTCGTGACGTTCCAGTTGGCAAAGTTGCGCAGGTTCAACGGGGTCGCCCGCGGGACTGGCGAAGGGGTCGGCGCGTGGGAAGCCTTTCCGCTCGCTGGGGTGTCGTCGTCGGCTCCATTCGCCACGGCCCCTTGCGGCGTGGGGTTGTTCGCCGTGTTGGTGAAATCCTCGCTGGGGGTGCCGGCGAAGCTGTCGGGCGTGTGGCTGAAGCCGTTCCGGTTCACAAACGCAGGGGTTGGCGGGATGTTGGACACTGGGCAGTGCGGCGTCGGCGCCACGTCAGCACTCATCAGCGCCTTCTGGTGATCAATGAACTTGTCCGACGTCTGGATGCCGCCCTGCGGGGTCACCGACGTGCCGGCCGCATAACCCGGAGGAGTCAGCCCGTTCACCACGCTCCCAGCCGAGTGGAAGCTCCCGTTCGCTGCAAACCCTCCACCGTTCGTCGGCGGAAGCGTCGGGTTCGGGCGCGTGAGCTTGGAACCGCGCTTCAGCCCACCTGCCATCGGGCCGGGCGACATCTTGCGCTTGCGGTTCACGTCGTTCGCGTCATGGTCCGGCATCGCCTCCATCGTCTTCCGCTACTAATCTGCGTGTCTCGTTCTCTTCTTCGCGCCTCGGGATATCTCCAAAGCTCGCGAAATCGGCACTGATGTCGGCGGGGAAACCAACCGACCGACCCGCACAACTAAGAAGAGAGGGCGCGGTCTTTCCAGTCGATTGAGGACCGCCAAACGTTAAAAGAGCAGCGCGGAGGGGCGTACGAGACGTGCGGGAACTCAGAAATCACAGGCGCGGGCGGGCGCTGCTCGGGGGAATGCGCGGGGGGGGGGGAGGGAAGGGAGGGCAATGGGGGGCGGCGGCTTCTTCTCCGTCGCTTCCGCGAACTTGTGCGCTGTTGCTTTCCGCGCTTTTCCTTTCCGCCAAAATGGGAACTCGAGGAAAAAGGGGAAGGCCCGCGGGTCGAGGGGCAGCTGAACTGCGGTCAAAGATTAGGGCGAAGGGAGGGGAGGGCAACTCAGAGCGGATATTTTAGACCAATGGACAATCTCCGTAAACATAATCCAGCCAATCAAAGAACGAGAAACGCATTCAACAGACCCCCAACCCCTCCCCCTCCTTTCGCACGGGAGCGAACGCGCGCGCACTGTGTTTTGGCTCGCGACGGTGTGGACCACACAAAGTGGGTCGGCCCACCGCAATTCATGGCTACCAGGTAGTCAAACCAAGCCACGCCGCTTCGAAATCGAACAAGTCAAACGGCTGGAACGATCTGCCTGCCTGTCGGCATATCCGGCCACAAGTGGGGGGTGGAAGACGTGGCTTCAGTACCGTGAGCGAAAGAAGCAAACGGCCGAGCCGTGCATGCACGCGCCGTGGGGTGTATGTATCGATGATCAGAGTATATGTATGAGGCAGCCAATAGATCGAGGAACGCACGCAGGTGCATGGGTAGCGTGGTGAGTGGGACGCGCCCTTTCAGCGGGCGTACGGTACAGTGTACATGCGCGGCACTGTGCCCAGTGTGGAGGGCGGGCGGAAGAAAAGGGCGGAAAGACACCGATTGTTCCCCGCGTCGTTGCAAAGATCGCGATACAGCAGACTGACTACTGTACTCTATCATGCCGGCGCTGGCTTCCCCGCACTTCAATCACACCCGGAAGAAGGAAGGCGAGATGAGCAAGCACCTACGAACGCCCACGGACCATGGACGAGTGCTTCATTGATAGTATTGCACGATGCATGCCGCTTTCCAGTGGCGCGCGAGCCTATCGCTTGCGCCATGGACGCTGGCAAGGTGGGAACGCGCCTCTACTGTACATGATCGTCCGCGCCTCTCCTCTGAGTTTCTTCCGCGGAAACCTCCGTATCCAAATCACTCCACGTCCCCCTCGCGCTTTACACTTGCGCGGCCTAGAAGAAGGCGGCGTCGTCGGCAAGGAATGAGTCCAAGTCGCCGTCGTCGATGTGCCTGGCCTCGATCGCGTTCTCCTGTCGGCGACGCGCCTCATCCTCTCGCTCGCGCTTGACCCGCTCCTCCTGCCGCCGCCGCTCCGCCGCCTGCTCGCGCCGCACGCGCTCCTGCTCCTGCAACTGCTGGATGCGGCTCGTGGGCGTGGCGGCGCTCTCGCGCTGCCGCTGCTGCCGCCGGGCGTGCTGCTCCAACTGCCGCCGGTCCTGCTCCACGCGCTCCATCTCGCGCTGCGTCTGCGCCTTCAGCTGCCGCACGCGCTCCAGCTGCTGCTCCAGGTGCGCCAGCAGCATCGCGTCCGCCCGCGCGTCGCCGTCATCGTCGTCATCGCCGCTGCCACCGCCGCCTCGCGGCCGCGCTTGCATTTTCCGACTGGCACTGGTCGGAGTGCATCACTTGGTTTTGAGGCAACGATGCGAAAACCAACCTGGAAGTAGTGCTATAATTCCTTTTGGTACCGTGTATTGACGCCATTCGAACATATCTTCACTTGAATTTACTAAAGTAATACCCTATTCTGATAACCGGAAATAAACCGCTATGCACCCTGTTTTGCAAACCAAGGTGAACTGTTTGCTTCGGCTTGCCACAACGCCAACCAGAGCCAAGTGCCACGCGAAAATGGCCGCACCGACGCACGTCGCGCCACCTTCCGCGGCTACTTCCGCGCCCCCTCCGCCTCCTCCACCGCCACCACCCGCGATAGCTGACGTCGGCTTTGCGTCTTCACGTATGGAGGCCGATGATGTTGACGAGGACGAGAGCGACGAGGAGCAGCGCGAGTTCCTGCTGAACGCGCTGGACGTGGCTGGCGACTGGTCCGCGCACGACGACGGCGACGGCCGTCTCTTCTACTACAACCGCCGGACGCGAGCGTCCCAGTGGGCGCCGCCCGAGGGCTTCACGGGCCTCGAGGGCGAGCTCATGATGAAGCTCATGCTCGAGGGTGCGGTCGCGCGCTCGGGGCACTGGACGGCGCACGACGCCGGCAACGGTAACGGCACGCTCTACTATTTCAACGCCAAGACGCGCGAATCCGTCTGGGAGCGACCCAGTGACTGGGGCGTACTTCCTCCGCCTCCACCACCTCCAACCAAGCCTCAGAGCGCGAAGATCGAGGGACAATCCGAGGCAAAGGCGGACGAAGGTGTGGTTCAGGGGCAGGAAGAGGCAAACGCGGACGCGGACAAGTCGGCCAAGAAGAAGAAGGACAAGAAGAAGAGGAAGAAGTCCAAGAAGAAGGAGAAGGAGGCGTCGGACGAGCACGGCGGCGGCAAGGAGGCAAGTGAGCAGCACGCGGACGGTCCTGCTATTGCTGAAGGTGCAAGTGAACAAGCGCCGGCTGACGAGCCCAATGAAGAGGAAGAGGTGCAAGAAGATCCCGAAGAGCTGGAGGCGGCCAAGCGCCGGGAAGAAGCGCATATGAGGCACATCGCGCAATTCCGCGCCATGCTGCGCGAGAAGAACATCATGCCGTTCTGCCGGTGGTCGGTCGCGCTGCCCCAGATCGCAGGCGACCCTCGGTTCATGGGCATCTCGACGATGGACGAGCGGCGCGAGATCTTTGAGCACTTTGTGAAGCACCGGCGCGAGGATCTCAAGGCCGAGAAGAAGCAGAAGATCAAGCAGGCCAAGAAGCTCTTCGAGGATCTGCTGGTGGACCAGTTCAAGGACAGCTGGGTGGACGCCAAGACGACGCTCAGTGTGTTTCTCGCGGCGCTGGAGGATCACGTCGACGCCGCACGGTACAAGCAGCTTCAGGACGAATCGCTCGCGTACTTGACCATCGACATCCAGGAGAAGCTGTACACGAAAGCGGTGAGTTAATCGGGTCGTGGATCAATGCGATTGGAGATTAGGCCCCCGTACTAATGCTTGCTTGTTGTACGATTGCAGATGAGCGAGTTCCAGGCCGATGAGCCGAAGCGGGACAAGCAGGCGAAGCGACTAACGGCGTTCCTAGAGAAGGAGATGGCGAAGGAGGTGCTGTCGTGGGACGATCCCAAGGCCCAGGGACTTGTCGACGCGTTTTACGCGTCCGAGGCAAGCTCAACGGCTGGTGCGCTCTTGTCCGCAGAGAAGCAGCAGCAAGTCTTTCGTGATGTCGCGCAACGGCTTCGAGCCACCCAGGAACAAACGTCGCCATCAACCCGCCCGGACGCCGGTCGCCACCATCAAAGCCGCGAGGAGCCGAACTCGCCTAGTGAAAATAGACGTCGGCGTGATCGGGACCGAGGACGCTCGTCGTCGCGCTCGCGCTCCCACTCACGTCGCAGAGAGAGTCGACGCGACAGGAGCAAGGAGGACGACCGCCGTCATCGCCACTCGAGTCGAGGCAGGCGCCGAGACTCCCGTTCTCACTCTCGCTCTCGATCGCGCTCTCGCCGCCACCACGGGCGTTCACGACACGGCCGCCGCTCGTCGTCTTCGTCTCGGTCGCGGTCGCACTCCCGGCGTCGACGCTAAGCGCACACAGCCACCATGGACGGAGGAGGAGACTCGCCGCAGCACTTGGATGGCAGACACGACCGTCGAAGTAATATTAACACGGTCAAAGCTAGACATGTCGAAAAACTTGGAGGGAATATGCCAGCGATTCTAAAGGAGAATGCAAATCTATGTCGGTCAACAACAGCGCACCGAGTTCGCCCCGGCGGAAGCTCACGGCGCGGGGTTGAAATCTACCGTGTGCAGCGCGTACTTGGGCTCGTCGACGATCTTCATGACGGCCTGAACGCCGTAGTCCAGCGGCACCGAGTAGATGCCGTCGATGTTGACCTTCATGTCCCAACCGAGCGACCGCATCGACACACGCCGCGCCTTCCCTCTGTGGTTACCAAAGGACACGGCCGTCAGCACTTGGCTGTTACCACTCGAGGGCGTTAGATACAACGAGAGGAACGCACCGTCGGAAGCGGATGTCGCCAAACGTGGCGTTGATGATCGGCTCGCGGACGATGTAGCCCATGTCGAGCGAGTCCTCTGCGAACGTCGTCTCCTTGTTGAACCTACAGATCGCCATCGACGATGTAAGTAAGGGCAGCATTGCAATGGGGATAGCGCAGTTTGGCTCCGTACGACTCCGTCAGCTCCGTCACGGTCTCGTTCATGTGCATGTGGTTCATGGCCTCCAGCACCTTGGCGACCTGTTCGCGGTAGATTTGACACTGTCATCCCGGTAGACACGACCACATAACACACCGTTAGTGTCCACGTCCCTCCCCATCATACTCCACTCGATGCAATCAAAGACGGTACCGCGCTGTAGAACCACGCGCTCGAGCCCGTGCCCGTGCACATGATGACGCCGCTGCTGCGGTGCGACTCGCGCTGGTTCTGGTCGATGCCGATGTTGTAGTGGGACGGGCGGGACGCATCGCTCTCGGCGATGAACACCTCGTTCAGCGCGTAGTGTGGCAGCTCGTACCAGTACCCGTCCTGGTTGACCATGCCCACGCGGATGCGCTGGCGTACCCGCCACCGGAAGTCGCCCTTCTGCAGCCGCTCCAGCGCGTGGTTGAACCGGTTCACCACGTTGTCCACCTTGAAGCAGCACAGGTTCCCCTCGCTGCGCGCCGGGTCCGTGTTCAGCCCGGCCACCGGGATCGGCTTGTTGACAAAGCTTGCGGCCTTGAGGAACGTGCCGTCGCCGCCCGCCGAGAACACCATGTCCGCGCCCTCGAGCGCGTCGTGCGTCAGCTGGTTCGCCGACACCACCGACACGTTGATGCCGTCGTTCTTCAGACTGCGAGTAAAGGAGCGGGAATAGCGGTGAGTGCAAGCTTCGGAGCGATCACAACGACTACGGTATGGGGACGGTGCGCACCTCGACTCGATCTCCTCGAGCGCTTCCATGTGGTGGTCGTGGCTCGCCTTCAGCCGGTCGTGAACAAACCCGCGCATGGACATTTGCTTCCGCAGCGCCTCTCTGTGTATCGCACGCACGTCAGCAACCTGTTAGCACCGAAACAATCGATGATCGAACATGACAAGATGCCCAACGTACCCTCTGTAGCCGTGCAAGTCGCACTCGTGCTGGAAGCGCGACGTCTTGGCGACCACGACCACGTTCTTCAAGCTGAGCGCCGGTGCTTCAGGGTACATGAGCGGGGCAGGGGTATCTCTCAGCGTCCGACTACTCCCTTGTTCCGTCCGCTTCGCGCTTGACGTGTCTTTCGACTTGGCAGCAGGCGTGGCTGCCGCGGTGTCAGTTCCTGGTACGAAGCTTGAGGACACTGAACTAACCGTCGGCTTCTGCTGGTACGTCTTGCGCATGTACTCGTCCGAGACGATCATCCGGGGCACGCGCTCCGCGATGGCGAGCAGCATCTCGTTGTCGTACACGGGTCGCTCGATCTTCATCCACCCCTTGGGGCTCAGCTTCTCGTTCCACGGACACACCGAGCGGAAGTGCGTGAAGAAGGGCGCCATCTTGCCCGTGTGCGGGTCTCGCCGCGTGTAGTGCAGGATGTGGCCGTTGTGCACCTGGTCGACCATCTGGCCCGACTCCTGCAGCTCGCGGAACGTGTCCTGCGACATGCGCTCGAGCCGCGTGCGCATGGCCCAGATCACCTCTCCGTGGCACACGACGATGGCCTTCTTGTCGGCGCACTCGCGGTGCAGAATGGCCAGCAAGCGGTCGGAGCGCTGTGCGACGGCCGCGAGCGACTCGCCGCCAGGAGGGGAGTAGTAGAAGCGGTCGAGCTCGCGGCGCTTGAGCTCGTCCTGCATCTTGACCACGCGCTCGTGCTCCGACATGAGGTCCATCTGTCCCCAGTCACGCTCGCGGATGAGCATCTCGGCGAACCAGCGCGCGCCGGGCAGCGCCATGCGTCCCGCCGTCTCCATGGCGCGCAGGTACTCCGACACGAGATACCGGTCAAAGTGCGCGAGATTGTTGCGCTTCAGCCAGTCCCCCGCGGCGGCCGCCTGCTCGCGCCCGCGGTCCGTGAGCCGCCAGTTGCTGCTGTGGCGGTGCTGGAACTCGCCCACGAACAGGCTGTGGTCGCCGTCGAGCGAGCGCTGGCGCGCCACGTTGCCCTCGCTCTCGCCGTGCCGGATCAGCACCAGGTCCGACAGCCGCGGCAGGTTCGAGTGGTGCACGCGGTGCACCGCCGCCGCGCTGTTGAACCGCGCCGCCAGCGCCGGGCACCACTGGCAGCGCGGGCGCTTGGCCGCACGGCGCAGCAGCACGCTCTTGATCATTTGTCAGCCCAATCAGCCAGTCGGTCGTGTACTGTAGGTCGCTCGCGCCCCCTCACGGATGGACGGGCGCGGTGAGCGAAACGGACAGGCGGACAGAGCGGCCAGCGTTTGGCCTGAGACTGGCCAGAGGGAAGTCGCGAACGCGAATGGAACACAGGAGAGGGAGGAGGGCTGCTTGGCTCCGCTCCTCTTTGTGTTCCGGTTGGTGGCGTCGATTGCCACGGTCGGTCACATGCGCGCCACAAAGACGAGGAGCTCTCCCTCACAGCTGGAAAATCTCCAGGGGGTACACTTGGTGCCAGCGTACCCTTGGGACACTTTTGATGAGGGAAGTGTATGGTGGTGTAACCACGTACCCCACCCATCAAAAAGTGTAACGTACCCGCGTTGTCGAGTCTTTGCGGCCGACTAACTCGACCAATCAGATTCGTTCGCGCGGCTCACGTCGGCGCTATCACGGCCCGCGATTCATCAGACGCAATCCAAGGGGTAACCCCATTGTAACCCCTCGGGGTTACACATTACTACAGTTGAACCTGTTTACAAGAGACTCCACATTGAAGACGTCCTTTTGGCATTTCTCCATTTTTCAGGCGTGGCGACAGGGATGGATGGTCTGGAGGCGCACTATGCGCTGCTGCGCGAGGTCTCTGCGCGTGGCCACACATTACAAACGCGCCTACGCACTAGCCTACCGCTCTTGTGGACGGAGAACGTGCTGGTCATGAACGGCGCGGCCAGGAGGGGGCATAACGAAGCCAAGAGCCGCTCGCGGCGCTTGATCGCCTCCAGCGCGTTGGCGAGAAAAGATACCGACGTCGCGGGCGCAGACGATGTCGAGCGGCTGCTGGGAGAATGGAGCAGCGCGAGCAGGCGTCGGCGGATGGAGTGGGAGGTCTCCAGGCGCATCGCGCGGGTGGATCGGGAGCTGCAGATGAAGCCAAGGGGGCGTCGGTACTGGCACAAGGCGCCTGAGGTGCCCGCGGCAAAGCCGAAGAACGCGATGCATGCGCTGGAGAGTCTTGCACGTGTTAAGCGAGTGTCGAGCGCTGTGCAGACGGATGCGACGCTGTTGCGTTCGCGTCGACAGCCTCGGGTTAAACCCACGAGCGCAGAGAACGTGGCGACGGGCAGTGGACACTACATGCTGCCGACCGCGTCGTGGAAAGCAACCACCTTGGCATCGAATTCAACGGATCTGCCGCTGGCCAAGCGCGATGCAGTCAAACCGAAGCAGCACCGCATCGTTGATGATGAACTCGACGACCTTGGGGACTTGGCCGGCGAAGCGCAGACGGCAGCTAAGCAACCTGCGTCTCTTCCACCCAGGTTGGACAGCACTGCAAGTCAGTCAATCGGCCAACAAGCAGAGTCGAGAAGTGGCGATCAGCGCGGCGATTCGCCCGCTCTCCCACTCTCGATGCCCTTGGCTGGAGATCGCGCTAACGAGACGAATAGTGCTACGAAGAGGCTCTCCGTAGAGGAGTCGCTCGAGCCAGCGCCAGATCCCGACATCAGCGCAGATAAAGGTGAGAGCGTTCTAGGCGGCGAGTTGTCGTCTCCGCGCAGGACGGAGGAGACCAAGGAGGGCCGTGCAATCGGAGCCACGAATGCGCACCCTTCGTCCATAGGTCGCCAGGTGCGGTCCGACTATCGCACGATGCCGTCGGTGGCGTCGTTTGAGCCCGGCCCTGCGGTTTCCGGTCGTGGTCGTGGACGCGCGGACGCCAATCTGAACGCGGATGTACTGCGCCGTCTGTTTAACGACTTGGACTCCGACCGCGACGGCCACATCAACCGCATCGAAACGTGCCTCGCGCTCCATCGGCTTCAGATCGCGGTGCCTGCCGCCAAGATCGCATCGTTCTTCCGCAACGTCTACTCGTCAAGCGGTAGCGGCAAATCGTCTTATCGTCCACTCCACGAAGTCATCAACTACAAGCAATTTGTGGCGTTCGTCACGGCAGCCTTCGACAAGCAAAAGCAAGCAGCCGAAGCCGAGGCTGCAGCTAAAAGAACAACAGTCGAACGACTGGACCAAACCAAGAGGAAGGATACAGTAGCAGCGGATTCCCAGCGGCTGTTCCCATCCACAACAGTCCCGATGCTGCAGAAGCGATCAGGCGTGCGTGCAAGCGCACAAATGAAAGCTGAACCTTATCCAGTAAGCGTACCGCAGCGGGAAACACTGCGGTACCAAGTCGAAGACGTGGAGCCAACGGTGGCAGACTCCATCGAGCTGACGAACCGAATCGTCAGTGAAATGCCCGACTTCCTCGTCGGCCGAGTGCTGGCCGATGCAGCACGCGAAGCGCAAGAAGCCGCAGCACTAGGTAAAAGCGACGCTAAAGTTCTGGTGCGCAAGAGCCTCGAGGGACTGCCGCGCGCAACGGAAGACGGCAAGGTACGAATGCTGGCGTTCCCTGTGCAAGCATGGGCTCGGTACAACTAACTGACTGCGTCTTGGCTAGATCACAACGCAGATCGTGCAGGAACTGATCAAGGAGCACCTCCGAGCCAACTTGGGCGGCAATTTCGACGAAGACAACAGCGAGGATCTGACGGGACTGAGACGCGCGGCCGCGTTCTTCGAGCGTCAGTCGCAAGCGAGTGATGAAGCATCGGGTCATGCGATCGAGGATGCGGATCCAGGTCAGAGCATGAGTGATTGGCTCGGCATTGTGACGGAGGAACAGGTTAGCGCGCTGATTCACGAGGTGTGGAAAGAGAACGAGAACAGCAACGCGGCCACCTTGTCGGCCGTCGTGGAGGCTGATCCAGGCGAGAGAGACGATCAAGAAGCCGAGTACAACGACAACCCATCGGAGTCGGGTACCAGTGCTCTCCAAACAGGCCCTGAACATATCGGAATGGTTGCTGGCAAGGCTGTTCAGGCGGGAGATGCTGAGAACGTGCAAGGGACAGAGCCAACCGGGCCGAGACCTGATAGTCAAACGAATGCCGCGAGGGCGACCCGAACGCACCTGGGTCAACTCGTGCTGGCGCTTGTTCCTGAAGACCAAGCGCCAGTAACTACCGTGCCAGATGCGCTGCGCCTGCTTAGACGAAGGCGCCTTGAGCAGCGAGCACAGCGGCGTCGTCGCTTGCTCAGTCGACCCCGTCACACGGTCGGTCTCAACGAAGAGTGTGAGATCTTCGGTGTGAAGCAACAAGACGAAGACGAGGAAGCGTTGTCCAGATCGTCGGTCAGCCGTGGCGTCAAGTCGTCACGCGATTTATTCACAGGCAGCACGCATAGCAAGGAGAACTACGACCCTCCAAACGTTGCAGAAGAAGCACCGGAGGATCACACCGCGCCGGAGCCAATTGACAACGAACAGGAGTACGCTGAAGCGGAGTCGCTTGGTGAACAGCGACTACGAGCGTTCGATTTGCCGTTGCGCGAGAGTTGGAGCAGCAGCAACGCTCGGAGCAGCAGCAGCAGCAATGCCGTGAGTGATGGTGCTTCCTCCTCCTCAGGCGTCGAGGGTTCCCACATCTTCAACGCTGTAGACAGGCGAGTCCGCCGCATCAACACCCAACAGCACGACAGACGAGCTAATTACCGCCATTACTGTTCAAATACCGATCTGTCCGAGGGAGAAGTCGACCCGAACGACCCGGGAAATACCAGCGAAGGCGAAATCACCGGTCGGCGGCGTGAAAAGTTCGCCAACGTCATGAATTCAGCAAGCCGAAGCCTTCTCCAGCGTCCCAGCCACCACCAAAGCAGCTCGGAAGGACTACAGCTCGGCCGAGTCGGGAGAACTCCAGTCGTGTTATCAGCAGCGCCAGTTCGTCTCGCGAGTCTGGCGAGCTCACCAAAGTGCGGCCATTACTACCCTACCGAAGTCCAAGACATGCAACCTAAGGCTGTCCTCCTCCAGCCCAGCGACCTCCACGACCTCAGACTTGCTGTTCTCCGCTGTCTTCGTCCTCGTCGGCCGGGATCCGGGGCTCGTCCTCGTACTCCCGCTCGTCGCCCTCGTCGCCTACCTCATCCTCGGCGAATTGGTTCTCTCCGGTGACATCGGCGTCGTCTTCCGGCTCCGACGCGTCGCCTCCACCCTCCTCGTCTTCACCAGCGGCTTCCTCCTCAAACTCTTCAAGCGCGTGGATCTTACCGTCTTCCAGGTACTCATCGACTTTCGCGGCCGCCGACCGACCGACGCCGCGGATCTTCCGCACCTGCGCGCCGGACTTGACAGGCTCGTCCAGGTTGCGGATTTCCTTGGCGACCTTCATGCGCGAGATGCCCTTCTGCGTCTCTCCGCGCTTGAGCTCGTGACCCCCGAGGTCCACGAACTCGTCCGCGAGCTCCTTGTTGGCCGGATTCTTGGCCGGGTTGCGCTCCTTGATCACCTGCGTGCGCGGCTTGCCTTCGTTCTCGTCCGACGTGGTGGAGCTGAAGCTGCGCGTCCGGTTCTTGGCCGTCGGACTCGCGTCGCGCACGGCGCTGGCCTTCTTCTTCCGCTCGGTGTGCGCCTGCTGACGGCGCCGGCGTTTGTCCGCGTCGTCCTGGAGCTTCTGCTGCCAGTGCGGCTCCAGCCCCAGCGTCTGCTGCAGCTCGTCCAGCGCGTCGTTCACGTTCACCTTGGAAAAGGCAGCGACGACGTCGTGAACTGTCGTGAATGTTTCTTTCCAATCGACCAGAGCGGCAGTGGAAACGCACCTTCCCCTCGGTTCGTGAGTGACGGAGCGCCTCGATAGCTCGCACGCGCGCGTCAAACGGGTCCTGACTCGCAGACGCCGGTCGGTTAAAAGCCTGGCAGTGGCGTGGGAGCTATGATTCAGCGCGGTAACGGACCTTGGGCAGCTCAATGTGGGCGGCCTCGCACTTGGCGACGAGCTCCGCGAGCACGCGCTGCGCCTGCCGAAGGTTCATCGCGACGAAGAAGCAAAGTGCCACCTCTCGGCTTCCTACTTCCGAATTGTGCGCCCGTTGGGTATCTAGCGCGAGCGTTAATGGACGAGGCCAAGCAAGGCGGGCGGAGCGATGAGAAAAGCGAGAAGCATGGGACGGGAGCGCACTCAACTGTCGCGTACGCCTTGTTGCACCGTTAGAAAACGCCACCAAACCATTTGCCCTCCTCCAATCAACACCTTCCTCCGCCTACTTGTCGCCGCCGTACTCGCGCAGGGCGCCCTCGAGCCCGTCGCTCAGGATGGCGTCGATCTTGGCGGCGGCCGACGGGCCCACGTGCTCGAGCTTCCGCGCCTGCGCGCCCGAGGTGATCACCATGTCCGTGTCGCGCAGCTGCTTGGCCGCGCGCATGCGCGCCAGCCCGCGCTGCGTGTGCCCACTGTGCATCTCAAAGTCCCCGAGCTCCACGAACTGGTCCACGAGCGCCTGGTTCTCCCTGCGCGCCGCCGGCTCCGCGCGCACCTGCTCCTGGATCGGCACGTCCTTCTTGTTCTTCTTCTTGACCGTCGACTTGGGCTCCGGGGCCGCCGCCTTGGTGCGCTTGGCCTTGGGGCTGATGACCGCGCCCTCGTCCTCGACCGCCTTCCCGCCCGCCGCCCGCTTCTTGCGCCCGCCAGTGGCCGACGAGCTGCCGAACTTGTGCACCAGACGCGACAGCGTCTCCTCCATCTGCGGTCGGCCCTGTTTACAAGCAGGCACGGCGGTCAGAACCAGAACCGAGCGCAGCGGTCAATGACATTGGAGCACCGCGCGCACCATCTCGTGCTTCTTAACGCTCTTGATCGCCACCAGCACCGCGTCCAGCGCGTCCCACGGATCCTGCGAGGCATACGCAACTGTGAGACGCCCAACATTCGTTATCAGATTCGAGCACTCGCGACGTGGGCCGCACCGCCGGCAGCGCGACGCCCGTCTCCTCGCACTTCATGACTAGATCCGACAGGACCGCCTCCGCCTGCTTGCCCTGCATTGCTTCTACCGTCTCCGCTGGAGTCGCAGTCACGCCAATGCAACAATGAAGCGAGCGGTGTGACCTCCAACCGTCACACTTCAACCACGCGCATCCGCCCGTTGCAGTGCACGACCAAAACAAAACAAACGTATCCGCGAACTTAACGATTGCACAAAGTGCGTGTTGCGTACTTTATATGTATTGATTAAGTGTACATATCGTTTAAGTATCCTTCGGTACTGTTTTTGAAAAATCAAAACCCGAGTGACGGTGTTCCCATCCCGCGGCGTTCCATTTGGCGCCAAATCCCCCAACGGCACCAGTTTTTGAAGCGCTCGCTCGTCTCGTGGCTTTGCCGCTCGATTGCAGGCGCTAGGACGAGATGGAGGCGACGGGAAAGACCGCGGCGGATGCGCATGCGCGTGGGGAAGACGTGGTGGAGATGGCGGCGTCGCCCGCGGCCGGGAAGGCGCAGAAGGCGGCCTTGAACGAGACTGCCACGGTTGAGACCAAGACGGAGACGGACAGAGAGAGCGTCGGGTCGAGCGACTCGGCGCGTGGACAGGAGCGCGAGGAAGGCGCAGCGGCGGGGAATGAACAGGAGGAGGCACACAACGACGCGGCGGTGACGGCGGCTTCTGGCGCGGAGGAGAGCGGAAACGCTGCGCCCGCGACGGAGCAAGCCGATGCCAGTTCTATGGAAGAGAAGAAGAGCGAGTCCAAGCCGACCGCTGCGTCTTCTACGAGCCCGACGGTCGGTAAGGGCAAGGTGGCGGTCAAGAAGCTGGCGAACACGGCCAAGAAGACGCCGGCGGCCAAGATGCCGAGCAAGGCCAAGGTGGTGTCGGCGCGCAAGACGTTCGACGTGATCCACGCCAAGCGGCTGGCGCGCGAGCCGACGCTGGCCGAGCGCGCCAAGACGAAGAGCGACAAGGCGCAGGCTTTGCTCAAGAAGACGCCCGCTAAGACAGCTCCGGGTGTTAACAAGACGTTGTCGTTCTCTGCCGTCAAGGTGCGTGGTGAGCGCTCGACGACCCTCAAGGCGTTCGAGAAGAAGACGGACGAGGCCAAGCCCAAGCCCAGCCGCGCGAGATTCCACTACACGCCGTACAAGGGCCCGCTGCCGCCGTTTTCCAACTCGCTGTTCGCGCCCAAGGAGGTGCAGGCGCTCGAGCGGCTCGAGCACCGCGACGAGAAGCCCAAGGCGGCGGCGCTGGCGCCCAAGAAGCCCTTCTTGATCAAGTCGACGGGCAAGGCCGGCGGCGTCATCGGCCGCGCCACGAGCGGCACTGGCAAGGAGAACGCTCACGTGAACACACCGACCCCTGGCGCGGACAAGAGCCGCCGCCGGCTGGCCGAGACAGACAAGAAGACCAAGGCGGTGGCGGCGCCCGGCGGTGGCACCCGCGTGTCGGTCAAGGACAAGACGACGCTCTCGTTCCAGGCAAAGGTGCGGATGGATCGCCGCGCCACGATCTCCAGCGCGGGCAAGGCGAAGGCGACGCAGGCGCGCCAGGTCGCCCGGCAGTCGACGCCCGCCCATGCTCGTCCTACGGCCAGCAAGACAACAACAACCGGATAGCGACCGCCTCAGTGGTGGACTCGACCGATCTCTTCCCGCTTACACGATGACCTCGATTGCTCTTCTTGATTCTTCATGGGCTCTGCACGGCATGCCGTCTTTTTATTGATTGGGTAGGTGAATTCGCGAATATATTTGACAGGTTGGTAGCAAAATGCCGTTGGTCGATGCGAATGACGCCTAGTGTCGCCCGCCGATGCCAATGAACGCCACGACACCACCGAGTACAGACAAAGGATGCTATTGAATGATCACGCACCGAGCCTGCAGGGCAATAACAAAAGGGATACTTCTCACCAAGAACACTCGACTAGGCCTTCCTCATCAAGGACGATGCCGCCCATATCGCCGCCATCTCCACGCCTTCGAGCGAGCCGCTTCACGGCGCGCTGGCTCCGCGCCGGCCCTTGCTGAGCTGATTGTCGATGAACTGGGCGACCTTGTCGCCGATCATGCCGATGCTCTTGGCGTCCTTGCCGCTCGTGACCTCGGCCGTGGCGTCGCGCATCTGGCGCGCGGCGCGGGCGAACGTGATGCCGCGGCCAGTGTGGCGCTTGCTCAGCTGGTCCTCGGCGTAGTCCGTGAGCGCGTCCACCAGCTTCTGGTTGCTCGCCACCTCGGCGGACGCCCGGCGGATGTCGCGGATGATGGGCGCAGAGTGCAGATCGCGCTCGCGGTGACCGTACTCGCTCTTGTGCGATCCGCGCTTGCCACGCTTGCCGCCGCGCTGTTGGCGCGCGCCAGAGCCTTCCTCCTCGCGCTGTGGCTCGCCTTCCTCCATCCCCTCGTCTTGGTCGTACTCCTCGCCGCCCTCCTCTTCGTCTTCATCGTCTTCGTAGTCTTCGTCGCTGTCGGCGTGGCCCTGCTGCAGGATCTGGTCGATCTTTGCCGCCACTTGGTCGCCCACCATGCCGATGCGCTTGGCGTCCGCGCCCGACCTAATCTCGTGGTCCGAGTGGCAGATCTCCTTGGCCGCGCGCAGATGCGAGATGCCCTTGCCGCGGTGGCCCGACTGCAGGTGGCTGTCGCCGTAGTCCACGAGCGCCTGCACGATGTTCTGGTTGGCCGGGTTCTTGGCCGGGTGCGTGAGTAGATACTCGACAATGGGCGCCGGCGAGCCGCTCGGCCGACGCGAGCCCCCCGACCCTGTGCTGTCGGTATCGTAGATGATCTTGCCGTGCTCCAGAATCTGTTCGATCTTGTCGCCGATCACGTCGCCGACCAGCGCGACGAGCGCCCGCGCGTCCTGCGCCGACCGGATGACCGAGTCCGAGTCGTGGATCTCGAGCGCGGCGCGCAAGTGCGAGACGCCCTTGCCCGAGTTGCCAAAGTACAGCTCATGCTCGCCAAAGTTGGCCAGCGCGTCCACGATCTTCTGGTTCTCCTTGCACTTGGCGGGCGTGTCGCGCACGGCCGAGACGAGCTCGGGTGTCGAATGCATCGACTGGTCGCTCACGTTCGTCTCGGGCGACGAGTCCTGGATCTTGCCCGTGCGCAGAATGTCCTCCACCTGCTTGGCCATCTTGTTGCCCACGTATTCCACCTCCAGCGCGTCCGAGCCCGAGCGGATCGCGCCGTCAAAGTCGCGAATGTACTTGGCAGCGCGGAGGTGCGATGTGCCCTTGCCCGTGTGCCCACGGTTAAGTTGCTGCTCGCCGTAGGCCAGGAAGGCGTCCACCAGCTTCTGGTTGGCCGCGTTCGTGGCCGGCCTCTCGCGGACCTCCTGCGCCAGCCGCACCTGCGAGTGGTCCGTGATCGAGCCCTCCGCCAGGTCAAACTCCTCGCCCTCCTCGGTCGCGCGCAGCTTCTTCTGCGCGTCCTCCTCATCGCTAGGGTCGCCGTTCTGCTTGCGCTTGGTGCCCGTCTCGTTCGTGTACTTCTTGGTCAGGAGCGCCAGCGCGCGCTGCAATATCGACAACCAGACCGACGTCAGCTCATCGGTACTACAGATAGAGTCACGCGTCAGCACCTTCACAAACCTTCTCGTCGCCCTTCGCTTGGCCTAGAGCCTTCGCGATGTCGCTCATCAGCGCGAACTGGTCCTGTCCACACCAGCGAGATCATTGACGGAACGGTACACGAGTCAATCGCACCGACATCATAGTTAGCGCGCTCCCTTCGGCCAACGCACCTCTGGCAGCGGCAGCGTGCCGCGCTTGCACGTGTCCATCAGGGTGCGGACCGTCTTCATGGTCTTGGGGTCCTCCATGTTTCGCTGGCTCCTCTTGCCTCGGCTTGGTCGCCGCTCGGTCGTCTTTTGGCTCGCTCGGTCGCTGTCGAGTTCTCAACTGATCAGAGCGCTAGGGAGCGAGCGGTGCAGCGCGGCGGCAACGGCGACACCCGCCCAACGGCCTCATTATTGCCGCCTCGCCTGTCGCGGTGTTCTCACTCCTCTTCGCTCTATAGTCTTATCGACATTGGCATCAACTGCCGCATGCAACGCACCGGGGACGGGGGCCGCGCTCCTGTTCTAGGCGCTGCGACATCGACGCGGACGGGCGACACGACGCCCACGGCCACCAACTACCGGCCCGGGCAGCTCGCTTTTTAACTCGGACGGCCAGCGACAAGCCGAGCGGCGCCTTGAAGTTCTCGCGCGCGCAGCAACCGCCGCACGCAGTAGACGAAAAGGCGCCAACGGGAACACTCGGACGCGGTGCAAAGGTCCCGTCAACATCAAAGAACGTCGCGAGCGGATGGATGCATGGGGGATGGTCCAGTTCCGTCCTGCATCGCCCGCTTCCACTCGTTGCACCGCGCACTGTACGGTGTTGACGCCTCCGGTAGATAGATGGCTACACGTTGCGCGTCGATGGGCGCGTCATGTTGCGACTCGCAATCGGTCCTAGTGAGGGGAACACCATACATATTTCAAGTGAAATGTATCAGGCAACGCGTTTGGATCCCGCGGCGCTTTTCGACGCGGCTCCGGCCCATTTCGGCGCCGCTGTCGGGCTCCTGACAGCCAGCAGTCGTCTGCAATTGCATGTGAGGCATCCAAAAGTATCTTCGGCGGCGCCCGTCGATGTCGATGAACGCTGTGCGTGCAAATCTGCAAATCGCGGCTTCCTTCTCCGCTTTTTCGTGTGGGCAACACTCATCACAATCGTCGGGCGTTGGCCCGATACTTCCTGCGGGCACGGTACGGTACCGTACTCTTTCCGTTGATTTTTTCCTGGTTTCGGAACCCGCCCGTGCACCGTGAAGTGAAACGTCGCGTGACGGTTCGTTTTCAGCCAATGGAATCGCGACTCGGGGGCGACGTCGACGTCTACTTAGTCTCTTATTGGCTGTTACGTCTCAAAATGTAACCAATCGCCGTGCTCCACACACCTGCTCACTCACTTTGGTCGATTACAAAGCGCTCACTGCCTCCGTGATCCCCATCACCTCGCGTCCTTCTCTTCGAAGAAGCTCCTGCTTGCCCACGGGGCGCGGCGTTCTCTGCCCCTCTATTGCCCATCAGCAACAGCGCGCCATGTGTCGCTCCGCACTCTGGAATTCCCAGCGCGAGACGCACGTGTAGGCGCCGAGAAATGAGCGCGAACGCCGGCGACCGGTCGACGCTGCCGCTGCTGCGGAGCGACCTCGACAGCAGCTCTCCGAGTGCTTGGGAGGCTGCCAAGGCGACCGCCAATGCCGCCAAGGATGCGGTGCGCGCAGATCGCTTCCGGATCCGCACGCTCGGCTCGATCGTCGGCTGGATCGCGGTCGGCAGCGCCGTCAGCATGCTAACTGGCCACGCACCGACGTCGGTGCAGGTGCAGCCGACGATCCAGGACTTTACGCACGGCGGACTGGCGCAGCACGCGGTGGAGCACGAGCTGGACCTGCTGGCGACCTGCTCGTCCACGGGCAAGTCGCCCAAGGACGAGGTGCCGGCGTACAAGGGCAAAGGGTGGATGCTGGGCGGGCCGGACCCGGAGGCCGTGCTGTCCACTCTGCCCGAGATCTCGTCGCTAGACGAGCTGCCCGAGCACTGGGACTGGCGCGACCACAACGGCACGGGCATCGGCCTCACGACGAGCGTGCTGAACCAAATGTCGCCCAAGACGTGCGGCTCGTGCTGGGCGTTCGCGACCGTCAGCTCGCTTTCGGACCGCATCCGCATCGCGCAGTTCAAGAAGTACGGCAAGCTTGGGCCGGAGGTCGTGCTGTCGCCGCAGGTGCTGCTGGACTGCGGCATGCGGTCGTTCGGGTCGTGCCGCGGCGGCGACCCGCGGTTCGCACACAAGTGGATCCACGAGAACGGCATCGTCGACTGGACGTGCAACCCGTACATCGCGTCGCACCCGTCGTGGATGGGTGGCGGCGACTGCGCCGCGACCCAGTGCCACACGTGCAGCCTGGACGGCTCGTGCCACGTGGTGGAGAACCCGCGCAAGTACCGCATCAGCGAGTACGGCACGCTCAACTTCACCACCTCGCTCGAGTTCCAGCTGCAGGCCATGAACGAGATCTACCACCGCGGACCCATCGTCGTGAGCATGTACTCGCTCACGCCCGAGTACCGCAACCACAAGGGCGGCTACATCCTGCGGGACTCGAACAAGTACCCGGGCACGACCCACGTCGTGAGCCTCGTGGGATGGGGCACCGACAAGGAAACGGGCGTCAAGTACTGGATCGTGCGCAACTCGGACGGCACCAACTGGGGCGACGACGGCTTCTTCCTCGCCGAGCGCGGCGTCAACATCTACAACATTGAGACCCACGGCGCCTGGGCCGTGCCGATCGTCTAGAGACGCGAATGGGACGGAAGAGGGCGTCCATTTGTCTATCTGCTTGGCTATAAATCTGTATGAAGCAATGAAGAAATGTGAGCCCGTGAAAGCTACACCCGCATGTGTCTTTGTGCGCCTCACGTGCCAATGTCAATGATCGAATGGGTACACTGTTGACTCAGATTGACGTTCACATGTGCGCATCAGGTATCACAATCTGATTCAACGAGGAGCTATCTGAGCCCCATTTCTGAGCCACACATCGACTTTGTACGTCACAATGCTCATGACGGGGGCGCGGTCGCTACACCGGTGGCGCTCGGCACACGCCGGCGGCCCGCGCCGCGCGCTCTCCGTGCTTTCGGGTGTCTCGGAGGACCTCCTTATCAGGTAGGAGCCGCCACTGGCGGCCTAGTGTCAAGCGGTAGACGTCTGATTCCGATGTATTTTTGTGGTCGAGGAACAGCACGAGCATTGGGCACCAGATTGGCGGCGCGACGCATGAGGAGCTGGTCAACAGCCTCGTGCGCACCAATGTGGTCCCCGCGGGCTCACGAGTAGAGCGGGCGCTGCGTCTCGTGGACCGGCGTGACTTTGTGCCGCCAGCATCGCGCGAGAACAAGGCGGACGCGTACGCGAACCGCCCGCTCAAGATCGGCGTGGTGGCGACCATCTCGACGCCGCAGCAGCATGCGCAGGTGATGACGCTGCTGGAGCCGCACCTGAAGCCTGGCATGCGGGTGGTGGACATTGGCTGCGGGTCGGGCATCCTCGTGGCCGCCATGGCGCGGCTGGTCGGGCCCGAGGGCTCCGTCACGGGCATCGACATTGTGCCGGAACTCGTCACGTTCTCGCGGGAGAACCTGAAGCACAGCCTGCGCGATGACGAGGCGCTACTGGCGGCAACTAAGATCATCCAGAGCGATGGAAAGCAAACCAAGGCGCTCGGGCTGGAGGCAGCCGGCGGGGAAGAGCTCTTTGACTGCATCCACGTGGGCGTGGCTGTGGAGACCAAGGCCGAGGCCGAGCAGTTCCTCGACTTCCTCAAGCCCGGCGGCGGGCTGCTCATCCCGCTGGGCTACGCGAACGCCGAGCAGAAGCTCGTCAAGGTATCCCGTCGATATTAATGCCCATGTGTGCCTTGTAGTTGGTTCCCAACGACTGATCACTTATCTCTCTCTCCTCCTCCTCTCTGCAGATGACCAAGCACGCGGACGGGTCGTCGGACAAAGTGGACGTAATGAGTGTGCTGTGCCAGCCGATGCTGGACAGCGCGCCCGTGGAGGTCGTGAAGGAGGCGCGCGCGGATAAGCTCGCGCGTGTGGAGAAGGCGTTGACTGTGTGGCGTGACGCGTTCGAGCGCGACCAGGGGCGCAAGCCTACGCGCACCGACATGATGGAGAACCCGGAGGCGCGCGAGTTGTTCCAGCAGTTCGCCGCCCTTCGCAAATGAGATACTGATACGAAGTACTCGTCTGCGATCGGGGGTAATTCTTTGTTTAGGGGTTGTGGAGCATGCTAATGCACAGCCTTTGGACGTGAACGCCCGCCCTCGAGTGTCTGGGGTTGCGATTGGCTTAGGTGTTTGTTGCATGGAGATTAACCCGTGGCCTGGGCCGCCTTGGTCTTGGCGAGGAGCTGCTCGGCGTGCGCGATCTGGTCGGCGATGTGCTGGCGCTGCGTGGTGCTCGCGTACTTGGGCGGGTTCTGGGCCGACACGAAGGCCGGCAGTGGCTCCACGATGGTGTCGCCGTCCGCGCCGTTGAAGCGCACGATCGACTGGCGCTTGCGCTCCGAGTTGACCACGCGGTGCTGTCAATGACGCACGTATTGCAATCGGCTTGTGAGGAGATCCACCCGCCAAACGTTGGCCATCATGGAGCAGGGACCCACCTCCGTGGCAACCAGCACGCCGTTGGTCCAGCGCTCCAGCATGTCACCGATCATGACAAAGAGTCTACGAGGGACAGTGACAGATGCATCCGTTAGCGTCGACTACTCCACCAAGGTCTTGGAAGACTGAGACTAGCGCACCTGTCGTCGCAGACGGGCGCCTCGACCCAGACGCCCTGGCGGTTGAGCAGGTGCAGGCCCTCGCCGTTCTGGTGGATGAGCGTAAAGCACTCAAAGTCCGTGTGCGAGGCGATGCCGACCGTCGAGTTCTTGACCGGCGCGTCCGTCTCCGGGTACGTGAGCAGCCGCATGAACGCCTCGGCCTCCTCCGACACGTGCTTCTGCTCGGTCAGTGGGCATTCCATTCCAGCTATTAGCACCGCTACACGTACAGGCAGCACTGTCAGCAGCGGGTGGCTTTACCATGAAGGTGTCGGCGGGCAGACCAAACATCTCGGCGAAGCTCTGGAAGAGCACGTGCGAGAGCTTCGTGGTGGTCTCGTACAGCGCGTACACGTCCTGCTGGAAGCCCGGGACCTCGGCGGGCCACGTGTTGGGCCCCAGGCTCGAACCTTCTTTGATGTAGGATGCGGGCAGCTCGCGCGCGAGGTCGAAGCCCTCCAGGTGCGACACCACGTCCGGTTGGTACTGTTAATGACAGATCACTCGCGCCGTTAGACCCTTCATCAACCTTTATTCCCACACTTGCAGCTCACGCACCGACGGCTCCTCGAACATGGGCGTCCACCCGCGGTTGTTGGGCGTCTTCTTGCAGTGGTACTTGTGCTTGACGGCGTCGGGCAGCTCCAGGAACTCGTCCGTGCGGCGGTACGCGGCGTCGATCAGCGGCTTGGGGATCACGTCCGCAACAGGCACGGTGAAGAACCCGTGGGTGACGCACGCGGCCTTCATCTCATCCAGGACCTGCTGCTTGCGCGCTGCGTCCACTGGGTGCTTGTCCGCGTTCACGAGCGGCGCGACGTCCACGAGCGGCACGCTGGCGAGCGCCACCTTGGCCGCGCTCATGACGCGCGCAGACGCATCAGACGCTAGCGAGCGGCGCGCGGCGGCCGGCGCCGGGCGCACGGGGAGCAGGCGACGCGCCGTCCACATGGCGATAGAGGAGAAGCACGCGCTTTTCGCTAATAGAGACGCACAAGGACGAGGAGATTAGCGGGGCGCCGCGGATGTGCGTAATCGGCAAGAAGCCGGGCGTTTGACGAGCATCGCGTCATGAACTGCAATATACTGATATGAGTTAGTCGGATTGTACTGATTTTGCGTATCAGTAGTTCAACCTCGTTCTAAAATAGGGACATACGGGATTAGAGGCATACAATTAGGGACAAAAGTGTCCCGAATCCAACAACCTCGGCTCGGCCCGACACCAAGACGGCGGCGGCGGCGATTCCCGAGCCATTTGCCTATACAAAGGCCTTGTCGTCGTCTGGGTTGGACTGGGTCGGGATGGCGTACCTGGCGGGCTCGACGCACTTCAACAACTGGATCTTCTCCGAGGAGGAGGTGGCGCTGGCGCGGCGCCTCGGGCTGCTGAAGGCCAAGCGCACGCTGCGTCTGGAGCGCGAGCAGCAGCAGGCGGCGGCGGGGGCGGCGCTGCGCCCGGCGCGCAAGGCTCGGTCCTTCGCGGCGCTGCTGCCCAAGTCGTCGACAGCAGAGCGCGACTCGAACGACGTGAACGACGCGACGGACGCGGACGTGGACAAGGAGGAGGAGGCGGAGGAGAAGGAGGGGCTCAAGATGACCCCGCTGCTTGAGTACCTGACGCCGCAGCAGGAGCAGCTGCTGCGCGAGTTCTACGAGGAGAAGATCCAGGAGAGCTGCAGCCAGCAGTTCCTGCGCACGTCCGACAAGGTCAAGTGCTGCGCCGTGATGCTGTACAAGCGCTTCTACCTGTCCAACAGCGTGATGGAGTTCCACCCCAAGTTCATGGTGCCCACGGCCATCTACGTGGCCGGCAAGGTCGAGGAGCAGTACATGTCGGTCGACACGGTCGCGGACCAGCTGCACGTGGACCACAAGCACATCATCGGCCACGAGATGGTGCTGCTCGAGGGCGTGCGCTTCCAGCTCATCATGTACCACCCGTTCCGCGCGCTGCTCGGGTTCATGGGCGACCTGCAGGGCTTCGCCAAGGCCGTGCTGTCCAAGGAGCTGCCTGCCAGCCTGCTGCAGAAGCTGCACGCCAACTCGTGCGTCATTCTGAATGAGTTGCTTCTCACGGACCTGCCGCTGACGCAGTACCCGGCGTACTTGGCGCTGTCTGCGCTCGCAATGGTCGCGGACGAGCTCGCCAACGACCACCCCGAGGCGAGTGACGGCAGCCTTTCCAAGGCGGACGTGGTCGAATTCATCCGCCGCAGCAAGTTCTCGCAGGGCCAGTCCGTGGACGAGGTGCTGAAGCGACTGGACGTCGTGGAGAAGGTCTACCGAGAGGACAAGCAGCGGCGCACAGCGCTCGCGGAGAGCAAGGAAGCGGCGGAGCAGCGTGCCAAGGAGGTGAAGCTCATCTACAAGAAGCTCAAGGCGTTCCACGAGGAAGACAAGAAGGACAAGAAGAAGAAGGACAAGGGCGGCGACGGCGACAAGAAGCGGAAATCCGACAAGAAGGACGACAAGAAGAAGGCTAAGAAGCACAAGAAGGACAAGAAGTGAACGCAGCTACAGCACCGGCTCATGGGGCTGCTGGATGCGCGTCGCTCCCTTCGTCAACTATAATAAAATGCACGCTGTATTGAGAAACAAGTAAACTGTCGCCCTGCGTCGGCGGGTCGGTCGGCCTCTCGCCTTCTCGAGTCTATGCCTTGGCCTCGTCCTCTTCCTCCTCTTCGTCGTCTTCCTCTTCGTCGTCGTCGTCGTCCTCCTCGTCCTCTTCGTCCTCTTCCTGCTGCTCGGCTGCCATCTTCTCGCCTATATAAAAAGCAACACAACGCACGGACCGCTATATTAGACCACCAGCCGTGCACTGTTCGCCGAAAGCAGCATGCAAAACGCACGAAGGATCTCGACGATGGCGTGCTGCGTGCGCTTCTCGAGCTTCTTGAGCATGGGCGCGATGTCCCGCTCGATGTCCCAGTTGGCGCGCTTGGGCGCGAGCGTCAGCTCCTCCTCCTCCTCCTCCTCTTCCTCCGCGCCCTCCTGCTCCTTCCTCTCGACCAGACGCTCCTCCTCGTCGCCCGTGGGCGCAATGCGCAGCTCCGAGACCTCGGGCACGTCCGCGTCCTGCTGCTTCTCCGCCTCCTTCACGACCGCGAGCGCCTCCGGTTCTGCCTCCTCTACGTCTTTCCCGCGCAGCTGCCGCCCCTTGCGCGCCTTGGCCTCGCGCAGCAGCTTGAGCCGCTTCGCGCGCGGCACCTCGTCCTCCGCCATGCCTTCTCGTTGCTTTTGGCGGCTCGCGGGTAATAGCACCGTCAATATTAGTGTGGACACACCACATTTGTTTATGTGGTACACCTTAATGAAATTAGTGTGGGCTACACTATTGTGCCAAAACAATCCCGCCGCCACCTTCGCGGTCACATGGAGGCGGTGGGAAGCCGCCCGTCGTCCTATGAAAATGCAAAGAAAACGGAACGCCCGCCTTCCCATGCGTCGGTCGGCCGAGACGCACGACTGGCTGGTTAATTTCTGGGGCAAAGGCGCTATAATACTGTAAGCAAGTGTGTGTGCGTGTAGGCTGGCGCGCACAAAGGCGCGGGGGCGCGTCGACTCACGCGCGCATGGATGAGTTGGCGGCGTCCTGTTTGTTGGTGGCGCCCCTCCCTTTCGCCTTTACCTATCTTCCTTCACGCTGAACCCGATTTCAGTATCCTGCGGGCGAAAACACGCAGCCTGCCGCGACGGCGACGCGCGCGGCTGGCCGGCGTTTCGTGCCGGATCTCGATACCGAACAATACACGACGCTCAGACGCACTGCACGCACGGAATTGACATGCGCGCCGCTGCCGCCGCCGCCCATCTTGCGCAAGATGGGCCTTCCTCGGGGGGTAAAGGCCGGCTGGAGTGTGTGGCCGACCGACGGGATGAAATCGGCTCGCGCGTGTGTTCACTTCACGGTGGTTTTTATTCACGGCTGGGCTCGGTGTACATGTATTTTACATATACCGAGGGTGAAGCCCGCAGTCGTCATCGGGCTGCGTGCACTTACGCAACAAAACGGAACGCCCGCGTTTCTTGGCGGAGGCATCCTCAGCGACTAACATGCGTCACCTCGTCTTCAGTGCATCGACTATGGAGCTGGTGTTCAGGAGTGTGGATGTCCATCGGCTCAACATGGAATTGAACAACGAACGAGACCAGCGTGAAAAGAAAGACCGTGGCATGTTATCTCCACTTACATCACATACAGAAATACACACTGAAAAATGGTGCTTCCCCACCGACGAAGCCGCTCTCTTCCCGCTCCCGGTGCGCTGGACGCCACTCCGCGTCTCTGGCACTCGTTCTGCTCAGCCCCCAGCCGTCGCGAGAGATCAGCGGCGGAAGAACCGCCGAGGTGACCGCCGACCCGTCATCGAGACAAACTTCCGCCCGATCGTCGGTCGACGCGCCCCGGCGACTGTAGACAAGCATGGCCGGACGCCGATGGCGGAATGATGGAGTCCAATCAACTAATATCTTCTCACGTGGTCGCGAACGCAGGTGGCACGTCACCTTGGCCGACCATGACTTGCTCCGCGTGTCTCTTCTTGGCTGGAAACTGGCGGGGGTCCGAAGCTTCGAGGGGCCTTCCCAGTGTCCTTCCGTGTCGTGACGCGGTGCGACGCCATACCGACTCGCCTCCTTCTTCTTCTTTTCCATGCAATCCGGGCGCCGCGCACTTGGACGCCAGCTCGCGAAACTCGATGTCGTCGTTGTCCCCTTGGTCTTCCCGATCCCGAAGCCCGAAGCGCGTACGCGCCTCGCCGTCGTCGATCCCGAGCGAGACCCAGGAGAGGGTCGTCGGCGAAAACTTACAAATACATCCGAACGCACGGCAAAATAGAGCAAAAGACTGTTGTTTTCCCTCTTCTTCGCGTGAAGCGCCGGCCGACTCGCCGCTTGACCGCAGATGCTGCAGCTCCGCCCGACGCGCCCGCTTGTTTTTCTGTTCTTGCTTCGTTTTCTCCGACCGACCCCGGCAACAGGGAGTTCCACACGCCCGCTGCGACCGCAGTCCATCTTCATGACCGTCCCCCACGGTCCACAACCACCCCCGAGCTCCATCCCTTCCACCCACCCGTTCCGCCCATCGTCCACTTGTTTCATCTTCATCGTCGTCGTCTTCCTTCTCCTCGTCCCAGTGCTGTGTCCACACATTGTATGAACAAACCAGCGCGTCCGCCGTCAGGGGGTTTACTTGGTGCCCTCCGCCTGGCGAAGATGCGCCGAGCACAGGCCCTTACGACGGCACGGCTTCTCGCAGTTCTCAACAGTGCAGCGCTTGCCGCCACCGTGGGTCGCACAGAGACCACCGCCGCGGTCGTTGCGCATGCAGCCTGGCACCTCGCAAAGACGCGAGCCGCCGTGAAGCGCGCAGTAGTCACCACGCTGGGTGCCCTTGTCGCAGCCGTCGAACATGCAGCGCTTGCCGCCACCGTGCGAGCGGCAGAAGCCACCGCCCTGCGAGCTGCGCATGCAGCCATTGAACTGGCAGCGCGGGCCACCGCCGTGCGCCTTGCACAAGAAGTTCGACTGCGCAGCCTTGTCGCATCCCTCGTGGCTGCAGCGCTTGCCGCCGCCGTGGCGAATGCACAGGTTGCCGCCTTGGCTGCTCTTGTCGCAGCCTTCAACCGAGCAGCGGCGACCGCCACCGTGTGAGATGCACAGGCCGTTCGAGCGCGAGCGCTTGTAGCAACCCTCCGCCTTGCACAGACGACGGCTCTTGACTTCACCCGCGGGCTTCATCTTGGACAGGTGAGCCTCGGGGTGACGCACGCCAGCCGGCATGAGCAGGTCGTCCTCGGTGAAGTCACCGTCGAGCGAGTCCATGAGCGACTCGATCGGGGTGCTCGCCAGGATGTTCAGGTTCAAGATGCCGTCGTCCTCCTCCTCGAGCGACTTCTTCTCCGCGAGCTTGTCCTCAGGCGCATCGACGAGGAAGCTGTACAGGATCGACATCTCCGTACCGTCAAAGCCGTCGTCCAGGTTCACGAGCTCCGCCTTGTCCTTGGCGACTGTCTCGGCGTCGTCAGGGAGCGAAAAGTCGAGCAGTTCCTCGAGCTCCGCCGCCTCGAAGTTGTCCGTCGCGACGGGCACCGCAGGCTTGGCCTCCTCCTGCACAAACTGCTCGTTGTTGAGGCCGAAGTTCATCTCACCCGACCACGGCATGGACGGGAGATTGTTCTTGGTGACGGCCGGGAACGACACGAACGGCAGCGACGGCGGTGGGGCCGCCATCGACAGCATGCTCATGCCCTCCGCCGATCCGAACGCGGCCGAGGCGACGCCCATGTCGCCCATGGCCCAGGCCGGGGCCGCCGAACGCGCCGCCGCCTTTCCGCCGGCGTTCACCATCATGGCGTTCGCCTTCATGTTCTCCGCAGGCTGGTACCCGGCGAACAGCGCAACCGCTGCCGGGCCCATGGCCCCCAGAGAATCCCTCGATTCAATGGGTCGGCACATGTTGAGTGCCGCAAGTCGATGCTTGCTTTCCGCTTGCGCTTTCCTCCACTCGCTTTTGCCGCTTCTTTTCTCCTTGTGCGTTCTACCGCGAATGCCGACCGCCGGGCCAAGAGAAGCGCAAGGCGGGCGGAGGGAGGGGGGGAGCCGACCAAAGGGAGGGGCGACGCCCAGGGGCGAAGAGGACGGGAGGAAAGGGGAAATAGGGTAGGGTACAAACGCTCGACGATTCGGGTAGGGGTTGGGGTATACTTTCTTTTGATTGGTCGGAATATTGCGTTTTTAAAGGAAATTGAGGAAGATCTACCATGCGATTTGCTGAAATTGACAGGTGGAGGCGTTTGGGCGGGCGAGAGTCAGTTGCCCGCTAGCCCGTCTGACCATTTATTTTTGTGTTAGTGTTTGTATGAAAGAAGCGACAGGGACTCGAATAAGCGACAGGGACACATAAAAACGGATCCATTTCCCAGGTCAGCGCCCTACCCCGCTTCCTCGTTGTTGTCTGACGCCCGCTGGAGAAAAAAAGATTTACGGATTGCCGGTACACTGAATATTTGAATGCTTTTTTGATTTTGGGCAATTTGGCGTGGGAGCATGACAACGACAAGGTTGGGGGCGTAAACTTTAGTTTGCCCGTTTTTCGATGTTGGCCCTTGGTGTTGGTGTTGGGTAACGAGTGCGAGGCGAATCTGCTGCAACTGCGGGCGAGCAAGCAACCCGCCTGCCTTCGTGTACCGATCCCTGAAAGCGCCATACAAAACGGAAGATTAAATACACTTTGAATTGATGCGTCCGCTTCAACTAAAACGCCGGTGCGTGAGACTTTTGAGGGTGGAGCAGGATGAAATTATCGAACGTGAGACGAGCAATTCCCTGTACCTTTTGTTATTTTGAAGCAGATTGGAGACGCTGTCTCCGACGCAAACTTCAATGTGAAACTCGCCCGCAAAACGCGCTGGCTCGAAACGTCCACTCAAGTTGCGCGAAATTTTAAAAAAATGCGGAAGCATACAAACTTCAATATAAAATCAATCGAAAGATCGAATCCAGTGGTGCTTGCTGTTCTGGTGATCCTTCGAGGCAAGCCTGTCGAGCGTGTGTTTGGCCCGTTGCCTGGTTCTTTTGCTGGACGGATCGCGGCCGTCGCAACCTCCCCCACTGGTCACCTTGATGTGGACGGGCGCCTTGTCGCTGGCGTTCGCGTTCCGTTGCAAAACTCCGAACGAGCCAACGTTCGGCCGGCAAGTTCCATGGCGCTCGATCCTTTCCAAAATGCACAGCGCACCACCAACGTAAAACGGATATAAATACGAATGGGACGAGAGATCATTTCTTTCCTTCGCCTTGTTAAAAATGGATCGGTTTCGCGCTTCCATTTGAGAACGCGATTCGGGTGGCGACGCCTGGTCGCCGCTCCGGCGGTCCAGCCCACGGTCGCGTCGTGCGCCAATTTTGGCTGCGAGCGACAACACGCACGCTCATGCGGGGGAAATGCCGTTCGCCCTGGCGTGAAGTGCGCAGCCATTTTCTTCCAAAATTGCCAACCGTCAGATCTCATTCGGTACTGTACAGTACCCGGTTTAAATTCTCTGACGGGTGCACCGCACCCACCTGACTTTACGGTACACCACCAGCGCGTTATGCAGCATCGGAGACTATTCCTTCGTAAGGTTCGGCGGTTTATTGGTAAACAACGAGGAATTAGCACTTTTTTAGCGTTGAGCTCCAAATCCAAAAGCGAATTTCTCCGCGCGACAGGCCCACTGACTGATCAAATGGCTCCAGCCTCGTTGTGAGCATTCTTCGTTTACAGCCTGCTGTCACAAAGCAAGTTTGAAGTTCGCCCATACAGTACACAGTACAAATTAACCCCCCAAACCGGCTGTAGTGTATCAGAATGGAACAGCATTGCATCGGTGTTGATTGCCCACTAAACAGACATGCGAGCTCGTCGCCTCGCAAGCAAATGCCGACGTCAAATCCTGAGCAACAATCAGAGAGATCGGCAGGCTTCGGTGAGTGCCCTCCCGTGTCGCTTGCTAAGCCGCTTGGTTCTCAGTTAATCCTAGCACGATGGAGGGAAGCAGAAATGAGGGCTCGCCACGACCACCCGCAAAAGCCCGAAGACCATCAGAAAAACATAAATTTGCGGTGCCCATTTCTGAGGATATGTCCTCCACGCCAAGCAAGCAACATCCCTTCGCGCCTGCCAAACTTGCGCATGCCCGGGCGTGCAACTTCCGTGCGCGTGGGCTCCGCGGCATTTCACGACGACAAATATGGGGGAAGCAGCGGCCGGCGCCGACGCCGACGCTGCTTGGTGTCGTCGCAATGTGTGCGACAGACAAGTGCCGCCAGCCGGATCATCCGCCCGTTAAAGGGCTGGTCGGGTGCTGCCACGCCTGGCAACTTGATTGATCCGCTGTTAAAAGCCCAAAGCCACGGGCTCTCCGTGTTGAAGTTTCCAAGTGAATGCTGCACGGACATGCCTCTTAAAAAAACGCTAAATCATGGGTTTATTCTGTTGGATAGTATTTTCGTGGCGAGTCCCGCATGATCCGGCGATTTACCAGTCCAAGCAACATTTTGCGCCGCTTTGGCTGCGGATTTCCGTGTGAGCAAGCGAGCGCCCGTCCCTCATCACTTCAGGGCCGCATAGAACCTCCGAGTCTCGGCATCCGATCCGCGTCTGGATCCCGCGACAGTCACTCATCCTCGGTCTCTCACACTTCGTACCTGTGTACTGTATGCTGTCGCCGGCTGCATGCGACAATTGAGGCAGGTTAATTTCTTGGACCAGCGACCGCAAAGACACGCGGCCATGGCGTGTTACATGGTCAGCGCCTGGAACAAGTTCCAATGAAACGAGGCCCGTTCCGCCTGTGCAGTACAGTAGGTGCTGCACCTGAAGATTGACGCCAGACCTCCATGGTGACGGCGCGCCGCCAACCAACCACCCTACTCGCAGGTTGTACAGTACAGCGCCATAAATGGAGGCACAAGCCTGGAGGAGGTCGGCAGCACATGGAGACGCGGCCATGGTGATGTCATCTGTCGCCCAAAGCGTGCCGTCGGAATAAAAGTGTACCCAATTATGTGTACCACCCAACGTCATGTGGTACACATTATCTTAGTTTCCACTCATAAGTTCGCACCTAGCGAACTTTCCACCACTGGATCAAGTTATGCGAACTTTACGGATGCTCCTTTCTCTCCTCTTCAAGATCGACCGAGATGCGTGCAGCCTCGGTTAAACCCCGTTTGACTGCGTTTCACTATATCACTCGGGCATGAGCGTGCTGGCGGTCGACATGACAGAGCGACTGCTGCCGAAGGAGAGCGCCGCGGCGGGCGCGTGGACAAGCGCGAGCGCCCCGGCGGCCACCGTGGTGATGCCGCCTGCGAGTAGCGACGACGGGCGCACGCGGCACCTGCAGCTGGCGGCGTGGCTCGTGTCCCTCTCGTCCTTCATGTGGGGCTTCGGCTCCGGCGTGCTCAACGTGTGCATCGTGCCGGACGCGATCGGCTCGCTGCTGATCGACATCAACCTCACGACGGCGGAGCAAGAGACGGCCACTGCGCTGGTGGTCATCGGCGCCATGGTCTCGGCCGTCACGACGGGCGGCGTGGGCGACCGCATCGGCCTCAAGAAGACCATCCTGCTTAACAACGCCTTCTTCGTGGCCGGCGGCGTCGTCTGCGCGCTCGCCACGTCCAAGCGCACCATTTTCGTGGGCCGCTTCCTCATCGGGTGAGGCTTTCTTGGAGTTATCTTCGACTGCAGGGGGCGTATAACCTGACACTACTACCGTCGTGTGGTTCGCAGCATCGCGTCCGGGATTGTCACCAACACGGTGCCCATCCTGCTGAACGAGATCTCGCCGGCCCGCGCGCGCGGCCAGATCACGTCGCTCCACCAGCTGAGCCTGACGATCGGCAACCTGTTCACGGGGTTGCTCGGCTACTACCTGGTGACCCGCGTGCCCTCGGGCTGGCGCTGGCTCAACGCGTGCATGATCGTGCCCCCGGTCCTGCAGTGCCTGCTTGTGGCCTGGATCCCAGAGAGTCCGTGGTGGCTCATGAAGAACTACGGCCGCGAAGAGGTTCGGCCGTTGACTGCACCGTGTGGAGTGTATTACCTCTTCCGTTCACCGAGTGCTTCTGTTGATATGTAATGGTCAGACTCACAAGGTGTTGCGGTACTTGCGAGCTGGGATGCACAAGGGGGCGATTGAAGAAGAGCTGCAGGACATTGCGCAGGTGATGGAGCACCGGCGCCACGAGAAACAGGTGACGTGGTCGCATCTGCTCGCGCACAAGCAAGTCATCGCCATGGGCACCATCCTCGTCTTCTTCCAAGCGTGCGTTAGTCAAAGCTCTACTCGTGGATTGCAGAGGTATGCGTGCTCAACCCGCACTAACGAGTCTGTACATGTTGATCTGGTGGCGCAGGATGACGGGCATCAACACGGTGATGCTGTACTCGGCCAAGATCTTCCACTTTGCGGGCGTGACAGACCCTTTCCTCGCCACGACCATTGTCGGCGCGGTCAACGTGGGCGTCACGGTCATTTCGGTGAAGCTCGTGGACTCGCACGGCCGCCGGCCGCTGCTGTTGCTCGGCACGGTTGTCATGATCGTGGCGCTTGCGGTGCTCAGCTGGTCGCTGCTGTACCTCAACTCCAACCTCAAGACTCAGGGTGCCATCGCGGTGGTCTCGGTCCTGTTCTTTGTCGGCGGGTTCGCGGTCGGCCTGGGCGCCGTCGTTTGGTACGTTTGTTGTTTTGATCACGCTTGTTGTCCTGTCTGGATCTGCCTGATGTTTACACCATGCTGGTGTTGCTCGACAACAGGGTCATTCTTGGAGACATCACGCCGGTGCAAATCCGAACCCGCGCATTCTCGTTCTACATGGGCGTGAGCTACATTTGCAACATCGTCATCGCCGTCTACACGCTGTCGGCGATTAGTTTCCTGGGGCGCGGGACAAACCCAGAGAAGAACGGCATTGCCAAGCTCTACCTCATCCTCAGGTACAGACCCTATGCTTGCTTGTCGGGTCAGTGCGTGATGGATTGGCTAACTCGCGTGTTCCGATGCAATGGCACAGTGGTGTCGCGGTCGCGTCGTTGGTCTACATCTTCGCCAGCGTCAGCGAAACGTCTCACATCAAGACGGCGCCGTCGAAAGCCCGTGTGTCGGGAGAAGGGAATGGGCTGCTGTCTGGAGACGGCGAGGACGACACCGGCGAGGTTACCGAGCTGTGAGCGACCGAACACGTGAGGCAGCTATCAACGCAACGAATGGCGACAAGATCTCCGACTGTTAATCTTGTGCTGCGCAGGTATTCGGTCTACTGTAGAAGCACTACTGAGTCGGACTACTAGCCCAGCGTCTTGGCGGCCTGTGCCAGCTCGTGGATCGCCTTGGCAATGGACACGAGGCGCTCGCTGTGGTCTTGAGGCGTCAGCGAACTGGCCAAGTCGTCGATTTTCTGATTGTGAGCATAGTGCAGAAGCGGCAGAGCAGCGTGAATCCATTAGATGTTTCCAATCACGAGGCCAGCGATAATGAACGTGTGTCTGCACGTCTTCCGCTCGTGGGTGGGGTCGGGGGATACATTGGCATCGTCATAAATATATGACCGCTGGCCAGAGAGGGCTGACGACTGCCGTTCGTCTCATGCTGCCCCACCACAATCACAGATGCGCTCAAAAGAAGTAGGGATGTTCCACCTGATAGAGCGTGGCCAGCGTCTGTCGGCGAGCGGCAGTCACAGCCGAGTCTTCGGCATCGCGTCCGAGCTCCACGTCCTCGCTCTTGCGCTTCGCGGGTCCTGTAGTAGTAGACAGCATTTGGTTAACGGTATCACTTGTGTTGAGCACCCACACTGCAACCGTAGTTGACGCTGAGGCTGCACGTACCATGGGTATTGGAGGCGGCCCGAGCGCGGCGCGCCTGCTCCAGCTCCTGCATCTCTCTCGCGCGCTTGGCCTCCTCTTCCAGCCGGAACTGCTGCGCGATGCGGTGCTTGCGCTCCTCCTCCGCCTCCTGCTCGGCCGCGGCGTCGCGCTCGAGCTGCTCCTTCTTCTTGGCGTCGTCCCCCTCCTTTTGCTTCTTCGCCTCCTCCTCCGTCAGGAAGTACTGGTCGCAGCTCACGCAGTACGTCTTGCCCTGCTTGCTCCGCACGAGCGGCGTGTAGCACTCGCCCATCGGGCACGTCATGCCGAGCAGCGTCCAGCCCTGGGCGTCAACATCCATGCAGAGCACCACAACAGTCACTGCATGGCAGCCGTAGGTGCCGATATGCGTATATGTAAGCGCACCTGGAGCATCTTCTGGCCGAGGAGGTTGCTCGTGTCATCGCGCTTTTTGTACTTGTACTTCGCCTCCGCCGACGCCTGCAGAGCACCAAGCGGAGGTCAAACGCACATGATTAACCACCTAGTGACTAATACTTACCCACAGAATACCGAGCGTGGGCAAGCGCATCTTGTGTGCGCCGCTACGCGCACACAGAGCGTCCGACAACGCACCGAGTCCATCGTATCCATGGTGGAGTGAAACAAGCCGTCGAAAGATTGGCACTGGACGAGCTCAACATCAAGTCTACAACGAACTCTATCAAGTCGAACACAATTATCCATTTTCATAAGTGTCATGAACATATTTTATCTTTGTTTATTGACTAATTTACATCAATATATAAATAATAAGATTGTGATATATAACAAATCATAAACGGTACTTTGTCAAGTTTTGGCGGGAGTGCTTTCCCGCACTTTTTCGCTCAAAGCGGTATTTTCACTCCGAGCTTCATCTGATATTGTAGCAATGGCCGACTCGGTGCGAGTCTGCCTGACGCGGTGCCCGCTGCCGCCCGCGGAGCAGCACGTGCACTCGCTGCCGTGCCGCATCCACCACGACGGCCCGGCCGCGATCAAGACGTACTTCCACCCGACGCCAGCCAGCGACCCGGCCGCGAGCGCGGACGGCAAGCCCAAGGCTGCGGCGTCCGCGGAGCTGCGCGCCGAGTTCCGCGGCATCCAGCTGCAAGGCGACAAGGTCGACCTGAAGGCGATGGGTCTCAAAGGTAAGCACGGCCATCATGTTGCTGCCTCGCTGGTGTGTCCAAGGGTGCACGACTTAGGAGAGCCTTGCTCACTCTGTCCGATGCGTACAATGCACCGCCGAACGGCAGGGTTTCTGCTGGAAGACAGTGGGCTGCGGCACGCGGACGACGATGGCCGCATCTGGGAGGTGGAGCACCATTTCGACGAGCTCACGTGGTGGTGCGTTCCGATTTGACGTGCTGCGCCGGAGTCCGTGATGACGTGAAGATTCACCGTGGCATGTTTACCCACCGATGTGGTGGCTCGCTGATTGCGCAGGGACGTGCCGAGCCACTCGACGAGCGAGAAGCACCACCTGCCGACCACGCTGGCCCACTGGACCGCGCTCGCCGCCGCGGTAAGCTCCCCTTCTTGTCGAGACGAGTCTCACGCACCCATTATAGTGTTGCAGTTGCATTCAGGCTGCGCGACTCCCCTCGTTTGACATGTGCCCTGCCTGTGTACTTGTATTGCAGATCCACAGCGACGAGTGAACGGGTTTAATACTGTAGTCGCACGCGGCAACCAACGCCAGCATCCCTTTCCTCGACGTCAATGCCAGCCAAGGGCTCCGCTTGAGGCGAGTCGCCTCCCGTCACCATCGCGCGTCACTCTTCCTGTACAGCTAAAAAACGCGCGAAATGCAGCAATCATTTTAAATGGAATGTCGCACACCACAGCTGCAATCATACAATTCACAAGGTACATGTATGATTTTAGTTTCCCATCTTTATAACAGATTTTTCTAATGGATCGTAAAACCCCATCTCACCCGCGCGGGTGACTCGGCTCGCGTCACTGCGCTGGCTCGCCCGCCCCCAGAGCTTGCCGACAGATTCGGTCCGCCACATACTGAAACCCATACAAAAACCGCGAGAACGCCCCCACGCTGTATCATACAGAAAGCGCTGACTGGCGGACGGCCGGACGCGCGCGGAACGCGGCGCCATCTCCCCCTGAGAGCTCCTTCGCCGCCCTTCCATTGATCTCCGACAGTACAGTACCATCTATCGGACGGTCCGCTCGCTCGTCCCCAGTCCCCAACCTACGCGACGGACGAGAGAGATGGCGACGGCCGCGACGCTCGCCGTGTCCGCCCCAACGCGTGTTTTCGTCACGCCGGCGCCGGGCGGGCGCTGCCGTGACGCCGCGGCGCTGGCATCCCAGCTGGACGCGCATGGCGGGCGACGCGACGATGCCGAGGCGCTCGCTGTCGACGGCGGCGACGCCAGACCGGCATTGGCCGCCTCGTTGCCCCTCGGCCCCCGCCTCCTTCAGTTTGCCGAGGCGAGTGGGACGCCGGCGCGCGCCTCCTCCTCGTCCGCGTCCTGGTCATCGCCCGCGCGGTCGTCAGCGGCTGACAAGACGCTCAAGATGCTGATGCCGACGAAGAAGATGAAGATCGCCAAGAAGAAGAAGACGCCGCCCACGCAGGGCCGTCGCCAGCCGTCGGTGGACGTGCTGATCGACTGGACGGCCAAGCTGCTGGTGCTGCCCTTCGTGGGCGTGAGCCTCTGCGGCGCGCTCACGCTCATGGTTGGTGTCCAGTGGGTCGAGGCCGTGCGGAGGCGCGAGCTGTCGCGCTACGGGACGTCCCTGGCCTCCCTGTGGGCGCTGATGCCCGCGCTCTCGCTGCCGTCCCACCAGTTGCTCGATAGTTACGGACGTGTGAACGACGCCGACGACGCGGTCAGCGACAATGGAGACAACGAGCGCCGTCCGCAGGCGCGGTCGCCGTCGGCGCGGCCGGTCAAGCGACAGCGGTCGGGCACCGGCGCGGGCGACGGGAACGAGACGGACGAGAACGCGCTCGTGTCTCGCCAGCCCAAGCCGAGCAGCCCGCTCACCGGCGTCTCTCCCCGTCCGACGAACGCGGCGGGCAGCAGGCGCAGACGCAGGCGGCGGCGCGTGTTCATCTGGGACCTGGACGAGACGCTCGTGCTGTTCGCGTCGCTGTACACGGGCTCGTTCGCGCAGACGCACGGCAAGGAGGAGGCGCCGGGCGTCGCGCTCGGCGAGCAGATGATGACCTTCCTGCTGGCCATGCTCGAGCGGCACTTCTTCTTCGGCGACCTGCACGACACGGACGTGGACCACATCTCGTGTGCCGAAGGAGCGCGCTGTCTTAACTGCCGCCGACTGCGCTCGGCGTCGTCGGCGTCGTCCGTGCTGTCCCAGGAGACCGGGGAACTCCAAGGGGAAGCGGAGAACGCGCACGAGCTCGAGCGCAAGACGCGGTACCGCCGGATCCGGGACATCTACGAGCAGCGCGGGCGTGTGGACTTCTTGCACGACGACCAGAGCGAGTGGTTCGCGATCCGCGCGGCGCTCGTCCAGGCCATCGACTCGTTCTCGACCGGGTGGTTGCAGGAGGCGCGGCAGGTGCTCGCGCTGATTGAGGCGTCCAACGTGGCGACAAGCAGTGACGAGAGCGGCCTACTTCGTAACGCGTCGACTGTGAGTCTGGACGGCGGACACGACGGAGAAGAAGACGGACCAGTGGCCGACACTGCAAACGATCCGACGCTGTACCAGGAGGAAGAGGAGGAGAACGAAGAAGAAGAGGTGGAGAACGTGAACGTGCTGGTGACCAACACGCAGCTCGTGCCGGCGCTGTGCAAGTGCCTCGTGTACGAGCTCGACGCGTTCTTCCCCATCGAGCGCGTCTACAGCTCAGCCAAGGTGCACAAGTACCGGTGCTTTGAGGCCATCATGGCCAAGTACCGCGCCGAATCGCGCGGCGACAGTGCCGACGGCGATGAGGACGTCGCGGTGGAGTTTGTCGCGATCGGCGACGGGCTCGAGGAGGAGCAGGTGAGCCTGGCGCTCGGGCTCGAGTTCCACAAGATCCGGTCGCTCGTCGACCTCCGGCGGCTACGCTACGACCTCCAGCTCGTCGGCCGCCCGCCTGCCAGCGCGTTCGCATCTCACTCGTCGCCGGTCGCCTCCACTGGCGCTAGGGATAGCCACACGCCGGCCGCAAGGACGCCCGTGTCGACGATGGCGGTGGCGGTGGACACGCAGGAGCAGTGAACCCATTCCCAAGGGGTCAGGTATGAATGCATTTGTTATTTATTACTTCCTGTAGCGCCGCTTTCCTTGTCGCGTCACTCGATGACGCCGCAGTCGGCGATGACGCAGGGCGCGCACGGCCGCTCGCTCTGCGTCTCGAGGCTGCCGATCGCCAGCACCGCGCGCAGGCCGCTCACCACGCGTCCGAACGCCACTGCGTCGCACGAATAATAGCGTTGCGTTAGGTTAGAGACGAGGGTGGAGCTGTCACACAGCAAGTGCATGATGTGGCAGGCAGTCAATCGGTCACCTTTGCGCCGGTCGAGCCACGGCTGCGGCGCCAGCGTGATGAAGAACTGCGAGCCGTTTGCGTTGGGCGCGTCGCTCGCCATCGACTGTGCCACACTCACGAGTAATTAGACTTCAATGTAAGTGGGGAGCGGGCACCAGCGACACGCACCACGATGCCGGTGGCGTTGTGCGAGACGGCGAAGCTCTCGTCAGGAAATCCGCCGCCATAGAGCGAACGGCAGGCACCGTCTCCACGTCCGCGGCCCGTGACGTCGCCCGTCTGGATCCACCCGCCGCGCACCACTCGATGCACCGGCACGCCGGCATACCCAAGGGCCTCGCTGCCTTCTTGCTCTGCTGCACCGTCAGACTCGACGTCTCCATCGGCTGGGATGCGTCCTTGGCAGAACGCGAGGAAGTTGTTGCACGTCCGCGGACAGACATCGCCGAAGAACTCGATCTCGACGCGCGGCAGGGTGACGCCGTCGACTGTGAAGACGAGGAACGCGAACTGGTGGCCCGACATGTGACGGTAGCGGAAGAGCGACTCCTTCACGGCGGCCTCGGCGCGCGCCTCGAGCTCCTCCTTGGCCGTTGCCAGCTGCGCTTCGCTTATAGTGTTCCCGTCTGTGTTGGTGGCACCGAAGGCGGCCGCAGCCATGAGTTCCCCGAGTGAGAGCTGTGTCTTGGAGGCCGCGAACGCGAGCAGCGCGTCCTCCCCATCCAGGAAGCCCTGCGTCTCGTTGATCAGCACGAAGGGGCCCGCGGTCTGCTCGAGCCGTGTGAGCGACTGGCGCGGTACAGCATGGCGATGCGCGTCCAGGAACTCAAAGTAGGCCGTCTCGGTCAGGCCGGTCAGCTTGGTCAGGAAGGCCGGGTGCAGCACCGACAGCTCCTGCAGGAGGAGGCTGCACCGGTGGAGCGCGACGTCCTGCAGCGCGCCAACGAGCTCACACACGACCGCGGCGCCAGCGGGGGCCATTCCTGTCCGTGCCAGGTGCTTAAACGCGAAGGGGAGGTCTACAGCGAGGAAGTGACGACGGCATGCAGCATGCTGTGTGCTATTTGTGGAGCCGCTGGTTCGACAATGGATGCATGTAATTGCCTGCATAGTTATCGACGTGATATGTAATTTCTAGAAAACACAGCTTCAACGACGCCGTTACGTACAGTGATTGGCTGGAATTACCCGACGAAGCGTATATGATTCGCTTAAAATGAGCCGGATTTCGCTGTCGTCGTCACCTGACGATGCGTGTTTGACACAAGTTGAACGTCCAAGAAGAGGGGAAAGAAGACGAAAAAAAAACAGTTTGCAGGAGTATAACTGGGTGAGAAGGAGATGAAGAAGGTCGTGGACGCTGGCGCCGCGTTCGAGGCGCCCCCGAGCGGCCACCGGCGCTACGTGACGGCGTTCCTTTGTCTCTGCGTGGCCACGATCTGCTACGCCGACCGTAAGCCCCGACATTCGGTTGCGCGATCAATGCGGGGAGTTGCATTACTCCAGTAAGTTATATCAATAGCTGACGGGGGTCCGTGTCGGTGGCAGGCACCAACATGGGCATCGCGCTGCCGGCGTTCATCTCCAACAAGCAAGAGCAGGGCGAGGTGTTCTCGGCCTTCTTTTACGGCTACATGTGCACGCAGGTCCCTTCCTCTTGTCTTTATCGTGTGGCTCGCCGTCCATCGTTAACCACGTATTGCATTGAACGTCATGACCGCCATCGCATTTCCAGATCCTCGGCGGGTACTTCGCGACCAAGTTTGGAGCCAAGTGGGTGCTGCTCACGGGCGTCGTCGTCTGGACCCTGTTCGTACGTCTCTATCGCTCTCTCACGTCTCCTTCCACCGCCAGCGACATCTCACGCGGTACCTGCATGTGTCCTCTTGGCAATGGCAGGATCTGTCGACGGTCGTGGTGGCCAAGTGCCTCACCTGCCTCTTCTTCACGCGTGCGGGCATGGGGCTGGGCGAGGGCATCCTCTTCCCGTGCATGCACCAGATCGCGGGCGCGTGGTACCCGCTTCAGGAGCGCAGCCGCCTCGTGTCGCTGGTCGCGAGCGGCTCAGACCTGGGCACCATCACGGCGCTCATCGTGTCGCCCGCGATCCTCGAGGCCAGCAACTGGCAGCGCATCTTCGTCGTCTTCGGCGTGCTCAGCTTCCTCTGGGTTGTCGTCTACTCGGTCGTGGGCGTCAGCCGCCCCGAGGAGGACCCGCACATCACGCCTCAGGAGCGCGACTACATCCTCCGCAACCGCACGATCGACCCCGTGACACACCACCGCCAGCGCAATCTCGCCGAGCTCGACACGCACAAGATGAACTGGCGCGTGCTGCTCACCTCGCGCCCCGCGTGGGCCATCTACGTCGCGCACATTTGCTACAACTACAGCTGGTACGTGCTGCTCGGCTGGATCCCGCAGTACTTCCACGACCATCTCCACATCGACCTCGGCAAGCACGGCGTCGCCGCAGCGCTGCCCTACGCGTGCGGATACGTCGGCACGCTGCTCTTCGGGCGCGTTGGCGACCACCTCGTGTCCAAGAACTACCGCGAGCTGCACGTGCGGCGACTGATGAACGGCATCGGGTTTCTCGGCTCGGCCTTCTTCTTGTACTCGCTGCGCTTCGCGAGAACCGCGCCTGAGGCGGTCGCTCTGCTGTCGCTGACGCTCTTTACCAGTCGCGCCACGATGGCCGGGTACTGGGTCAACATGATCGATATTGCCCCGAACCACGCGGCCCACATCATGGGCGTGTCCAACACGTTCGCAACGATCCCGGGCATCATCGGCAACGTTGTGACGGGCAAGATCCTGGAAGCCACGGGCGGGTGGGACCTCGTCTTCGCGATCGCGGCGCTCGTGCTGGTCTTTGGCGCCGTCTTCTTCCACTGCAACGCGTCCGACAAGTCCATCTACGACTCGCGGTACGTGTCGAACAGCGGGTACCTGAGTACGGCGAGCACCCGCAGCGCGAGCAGTGCCAAGTACGGGCTGCCGTCTGCTCGTGACGACCGCCGCGACGATGAAGTCGGGCTCCTCGAAGAGCAATAAACGGCCGAGTAGCTGGGGAGGTAAAGAGAGCTATAGCATCAAGTCACTCGCGCTGACCGTGTTTAGTTCAGAGCGCCGCCACGATCGCCTTCGTCATGGCGGGAGCGCTCGCTGTATCTTCCCAACGCGATCTTCTGCAAGTCGGACGGCCGGATTTCCTCTTTCGGACAGTTTTGTTGCATCGCCAGGAACAAATTGGTCGCTTGTGTCCATTCCTCCAACTGCTCGGCTGCGTAAATGGCCTGGATATAGCTCCCGACGTTCGGGTCCACCAGATACGCCGGCGCGTTCTGCATCGTCAAGAAGATCAGCTGCACTGATTGGTGTTCGCCAGCGGCGTTGCACATTTCCATGGCGCGGTTGAATAGCGTGACACTCGGACTCACGCCGTACGCAGTGTCCATGTTGCGAAGCATTAGGAGCGCTTGGCGCCACTGTCCAACGCTCTCAAATGCGTTCATGAGCTCAAGAAGCACGCGAGACGACACCACAGCATGTCCACCGCTGCGCTTGAAGTCGTCCCCAACTAGGCCCGCAAGATCCAGCAGACGTTGAGTGTCATCAGACGCCCGGCACGCGTTGATGTACTCGTAAAGCGTCACGTCGCTGAAGAGACTTGGCATGTTGTCCGAGCTGGCAGCATTACGCTCCCACATCGCAATGAGGTCGTCGAACACCATCAGAACGCCATCTCGATCGCCACGAACAGCGCAAGCCGATACAGCTCGGGAGTACGTCAGACTGGAAGGCGCGATCCCGTAGCGGTGCATCTCCGTCAATTGAGAAAGGATCACGTCCCCGACCCGCGTAGACTGGGTCGCCGATGGTAACTGTGTCGGATCGCTATCATCTTCAGCTGTCTCCCATTCCTCGTCTTCGGTATCCTCATCAATGTCGTCGAGGCCTCGTTTGTGGCCGCCATGGCGCTTTGCGTGGATAGCACCCGCCTTCACAAACGCCTTCAGCACCATGTCGTAGGTGACGACGTCCGGGATCAGATCCTCTTGCTCCGTCATCTCAGCTAACACGTCCAGCGCTCGCTCGGGTTGCCCACTCACTGCGCAGGCTTGCAGGACGCGGTTGTACACGTCTAACGAGCAGTAGCCAAGCCGATCCTTCATGGCCCTTGCGAAGGCCCACGCCTCCTTCACGTTGCCCACTCTGGCAAGCGCGCGGATCACTTGGACGTACGACTGCGCGTCCGGGACAAGCAAGCCAGAGGCTTCCATGCTGTTGAAGAGCTCGGATGCGCCGCCAGGATTATGTGTCGCCGCGCACAACTCGATCGCTCCATTCATAACTTGGACAGTTGGCTGGTAGTCATTGTTGTCCATCGCATAGTGAAGGAAGTTCAGCCCCATCTCCAAGTCGTCTGCAGAGCTTGCGGCCGCGAAGACCAGTCCAAACGTTGCGTCGTCGATGTAGACGCCTCGAGCGTTCATCACGTCGAGCATCGACAGTACTCTATCCGTATCGCCAAAACGAAGGAAGTAATCAATGGCCGCGTTATACACTCCGACGTCCAGCGCCTCCACGGGAACATCTCGGCAGATCCGCTCAATGAAGTGCACGATTTGCTCGTGAGTCTGCTCGTCGCCAGAGCTGAATGCGCTGGCACTTTCGTGCGTAAGGTCCTGCGCGAACACCCGGAACAACGTGAAGTGCGTGATCGCGCTCGGCTTCAACCCAAGGTCGCTCGTGCACCAGTCGTAGAACGCCATCGCTTGCATCGAGCGCGTTAAATATCCGCGCTTCTCATCCTCATGATCGCAGCTGTTCGCGAGCGCTTTCAGCATCGTATTCAGCGTGACAAGGTCGGGCTGGATACCTTGGCCATAGAGCTCTTGGAAGTACCTTTCGGCCCTTTCGAAGTCTCCTCGCGCAGCGCAGCAGTTCAAGATGGCGTTGTAGCTCAGAACGGACGGCTGCAGAGCGCTCTCGAGCCTGGACCGCTTCACCTTTCGGAGAACGTCTTCGGCCAACTCCAAACGGTCGCTGCGACTGCATCCAGCGAGGACGACGTCGAGGCTGCTCGTGTCAGCAATTTTCCGGCGCATCATCTCCTCCAAGAGAAGTACCGCGCCCTCCAGTTCATTTGAGGCTGACAACCTTGTCAGTCGGAGCTTGTATGACTCGACATCATCCGCTTGAGGTCCGCCACTCGTCTCCACCGTGTCAAATCGGCCGGTCTCGTTTAGCGCGTTGACTCCGTTCAGCTTTTCCCTTCTCGCGATCGTGCCGCGCTTCATGCGGAAGTCACTCATAAGACGCTCGACTTGTTCAGCGAGGTTCCGATCATCTTGCTGACGACAAGCATCAAGGACCGCGCTCCATGTCCCCGAGCCGACGCTTCCAGCCGTAGCTTCATCGCTGTCCGTGACCACCCTTCGCAGGAACTCAACCGCACGTGGTCCCTCATCACTCTGCAGCAAATAGCGCACTACAATATCGGTCGACGCCTTGTCTGAAGGTAGCCCGAAATATTTCCGCGCGCGATCACAAAGCGCTAGCATCCGGTCGGACCTGTTGGGACCTCGCGCGTACACGCTCAGCATCGCCCGGACCGACTCGACCGACGGCTCGAGTCCGTCGTTGATCATCTGCTCGAACAGTTGCTCCGCCGTCTCGGCGTCTCCGCTCTTGCGCGCGCAGCACTGGATCACAGTCGTGTAGGTAAACACGCCCGGGTTTTTCCGCGCGGCAATCATCTGGTCGAGCACGCGCAGCGCCTTCTGCAGGTCGCGCGCGCGACTACATGCCGCCAGCGCCGTGTTGAAGCTGCGCGAGCTAACGCGCTTGAAGGCGATCATCTCGTCCAAAACGCCCAGAATCTGGTTCAGGTGCGCTCCGCGGCGCCGCTGTTGCTGCTGCCCGTGCACGAACAGCAATTGATTGTACGTCTGGCTCAGCAGCACGGGCCGGTTCGGCTCGAGCTCGCGCAGTCGCTCCAGCATCGCCGTCGCCAGCCGCAGGTCGCCGCGGTCCAGCACCTCCCTCATCTTGCGGTCGTAGAACGCGTTGCTCTGGTTCGGGGGCAGCAGCGCGGCGACGTCGTCCGCCGAGTGCGCGCGCTTTTTCCTCGCCGACGTCGCTCGATCAGGGCTTGCACCACTGCCGCTCGATACGTGCGCCTTGGTCGACAGGCCCCGGTAAGGCTGACCATGGCCCCATCTACCCGGAGAAGGCGACAGCCAGTTCGCCGCCGCCGTTCCGTCTTTTCCTGCCGCAAAGCTCGCCGAAGAGAAGAGCGCGCGAGGCCGCGGCGACGGGAGCAGCGCCGCGTCCGTTCCGTGGAGCGACCACCGCCGCTGCGCAGACAGTACGCGGCGCCAGGACAAGCGTGCGACCGACTGCTGCCGCTGCATGGAGGCCGAGGAACCGCTTGATGGATGTCGCCGGCCTTTCTCGGCTTGTGTTGGCCACGACCAAAGGTCCGAGCAAAGGCTTGCACTGACCAGCACCGTTTTCATCGTGTAACTACTGTACCGTCGACGACATATTAGTCCGACATGTCTTACTGTACTACTCCTCACATTTTTTCAAAAACCCACTGTCTCTCTAAAACCCATTGATCTGTCGAAAGCCCAGGTTTGGGTCTTTTGTAGGGGAGGATCCTGGCAAAGAAGCAAAACCGGAAGAGAAGCGGAGAAAGGCAGCAGCGATGGCGTCGACCGAGGACGAGCGCGCGCAGGTGCTCAACGCCTACAAGGCCAAGGTGCGCGAGCACCGCGAGATGGAGAGCAGGTGGGTTCGTAGGTCGCTTGCGCGATTGTCGCGAGGGAAAACCATGCGGTCGGAGGGAGGCGACGAAAAGATCGCGTGGGCGTTCCGCTGGATCCTGACGGCGGGTGGTTGTCGATGGGTGCGCGCAGGGTGAAGAGCATGCGCGAGAACGTCAAGGCGCTCGTGAAGGAGTATAACAAGACGGAGGACGACCTGAAGGCGCTGCAGGTGAGGGCGGCCCGCGGATACCGCCTTTGAACTCTCGGTATCACTGGATATACTTACGGTTTGCATGATGTGCGACCGCGTAGAGCGTCGGGCAAATCATCGGCGAGGTGCTGCGCCAGCTGGACGACGACCGCTTCATCGTCAAGGCCTCGAGCGGCCCGCGCTACGTGGTCGGCTGCCGCTCCAAGGTGGACAAGTCGAAGCTCAAGTCGGGCACGCGCGTGGCGCTGGACATGACGACGCTGACCATCATGCGCTACCTGCCGCGCGAGGTCGACCCGACCGTGTACCACATGCTGAATGAGGACGCGGGCAACGTGTCGTTCTCGAGTATCGGTGGCCTGAACGAGCAGATCCGCGAGCTGCGCGAGGTGATTGAGCTGCCGCTCACCAACCCGGAGCTGTTCCTGCGCGTGGGGATCAAGCCGCCCAAGGGCGTGCTGCTCTACGGCCCGCCGGGTACGGGCAAGACGCTGCTGGCACGCGCGCTCGCGTGCAACATCAACGCGACGTTTCTCAAGGTGGTTGCCAGCGCCATCGTCGACAAGTACATTGGCGAGAGCGCGCGTGTCATCCGCGAGATGTTTGGCTATGCGCGCGACCACCAGCCGTGCGTGATCTTCATGGACGAGATCGACGCCATCGGTGGCAGTCGCTTCTCGGAGGGCACGTCGGCCGACCGCGAGATCCAGCGCACGCTCATGGAGCTGCTGAACCAGCTCGACGGCTTCGACGCGCTCGGACAGGTCAAGATGGTGATGGCGACCAACCGCCCGGACATTCTCGACCCTGCCCTGCTGCGCCCCGGCCGTCTGGACCGCAAGATCGAGATCCCGCTGCCCAACGAGGCGTCGCGCATGGACATTTTGAAGATCCACTCGGCGCCCATCACCAAGAAGGGCGAGATCGACTACGAGTCGATCGTCAAGCTCACGGACGGCTTCAACGGCGCCGACATCCGGAACGTGTGCACAGAGGCCGGCTTGTTCGCCATTCGCGCCGACCGCGACTACGTGGTCGAGGAGGACTTCATGAAGGCCGCGCGCAAGCTGGGCGAGACCAAGAAGCTCGAGTCCAAGATGGACTACAGTAAGGTGTAAGACGTCTCGCGCCATTCCTGTGACTTGGAGTCCTGGGACGTGGGGCGTGGCCGGCCGTGTCAATGAGAGAGCCGACTGACCGACGAGCATTTCTAAACCAACGAGTGAATACAGACGGACGGAATCGCGCTCGTTTGGTCGTGATAAACCCGGAAGCCCTCTTGTCTGCGCCGAATGTCTCGGCAACCCTGTACTATCCGTCTTTGTGATCATGTTGCCTGACACCCGAGCCAGGCTTCGACAACAGGGTCGCATGCTGCGCCGACGCCCGCGGCGATCTCACGTCGGCGCGCCTCGATGGGCGATTTGCCCATGTCGCACCAGATTGGCATGAAGAGCGCGTTGTAGCACATAGCCTCTGTGCTCGCGCCAGGCGCCGAGCACTCGCGGTAGAGCATGGCGTTGCACACCGTCACGCTCATAGGCGAGAAGAAATCCACTGGACGGTTGCTCGAGTTGCGGCCGTCGTTGGAAGCGCTGGGCCTTGTCTCTTTGGGACAGATCGTGGAGAATTTCTGGAGGATCCGTCGTGTGGTGGCTGTGCGCTCGGTATTGTTGATGGTGTCGCTGATACACGCTGAGTGAGCGCACCCCATGTCAGATGCATCGCATGTGCCAGTAATAAACCCGTTGCAGCAGAGAGGCACGTCGCTGAGGTGGAACGCCCGCAGCTTCCGCAACGTTGACAGGTCGGGCAGCTCACTGATCTGCTCGAGTCTGATCAACACCATCCGCTCGAGTCGCGTTAGTCGCTCCAGGCCTGGCAATTCCCGGATGGACCGCAAGATGGCGAGCGTGAGCGCCCGGAGGTTGCTCAGGGCTTGGAAAGATGGCAGCGCCGGGAGGTCGGCATGTTCGGCGAGGTGGATGAACGCGAGCGCCGGCATGTCGTCGAACGTGTCTGGTGGCATGTACTCGAGATTTCGAAAGCCATCGTTGCCAAAGTCCGGTTTGCCCTGGATATACAAGTACTCGAGCTTGGTGAAGCGCTTGAACCACGGTGGGAGCGCGGCCAGGCGCGTGTACATGAGCGACCTGCGGAGATCAGAACAAAATATGAGAAATGAGGTGACGCCGGTGCTAACGCGTGTTCACTCACAGGTACTTGAGACTCCCGGCGCAGCGCTGCAGTTCATCAGGGAAGACTGGCATCTGCCGATTCACGAGCTGAATGCCTTCGAATGTGCCAGCCGCAGCGAGCTGCGCGACTTTACGCGTCACGTTCTTAGGGTTCAGCCACTCCTCATAGGTCTTCGGCGCACGCTCGACGTCGACCAGGATCCGGCACGGACATTTGCGCATGTCTCCGTCAGCGACGGACCCGACCCATCGGTGAGCATGGACGGCGCACTCGGGGTGAGGGTCGCACGCGCGTTGTGACTGCACAGTCGCTACGGTGGCTACTATGATCACGAAGGCGGCGAACACCAGCATGTAGAGGATCTTGGCACACCGCTTGATCTTGTGAGTCGGCGGATCTGATTTGTGCTCGGAGTCGGCCGATAGGTGCAGCGAAGCCGGTTCGAACCCGCTTCGTCGCTTGCTGCAGCTGTCGTGCGATTTCAGCAGCTCGACAACCGTGTTGAAGCGCCGGCAAAGCGCAAGATTGCTCCCCACACGCGTGAAGAAGTCGAGTACCGTCAGGATGCGCAACGTATCGATCGTGTGGTTGGCTGTAAGCGTCCTGACCGGGTCTGCAAGCGCGCGTGCCGACCGCTGTAACGAAGACGCGGGGTATAATTCCAGGTTGATGTCGAGTACCGTGTAGTCGAGCGCAAGCTCCGCAAGCGCATGCCAAAGCGTCGTTATGGGGATCACCACGACCAAGAGGAAGTCGAACCTGGCCGAATGGGGACAAGAGCAATTGTAGTAAGTAAATCAGTGGACAATAAGCCCGCCACCTCGAGCTGCAGAGCTACAAGCACGTACACCAGCTCGACGAGCACGCGGTCCAGTCTCGAGCCGCCGGTGGCAATGGACCACGTCCAGAGCACGGTGTTGGTCACGATCGCGGCTGTACAGAGAGCCACGAACACGATCGCAGAGCCTGTTTCGAGCACTTTCTCGAACAGCCACACGCCCTGGACGCCTAGATCGAACACCTTGACGATGAACTCGGCCGTGTCGCTTGACACGGAGGCGAACGAGCGAGGTGACGATGTGTGTGACCGCACCAGCATTGACGACCGAGGGCCGACAGAAGGCACAACCTCTGGTCGATTGGCCGAGTCGAATGCTCGAGGGGCCCGTGATGGCGTCTGCGATGCGTGCGGCTGTATCTTCCTTTTCCTCCATCGCGTGTTGGCAGCGGCGACGTCCGCGACCCTCTTGGGTCCGCGGTGTCGCTCGTTGTGCGTGTATATTGGCGTCAACACCGGCGTTGCTGGTACGAGTCTCCGCCGTCTCGGCCTTCTCGTCGCCGCGCACCATTTCGCGAGCTTGACGGCCACAAGGACGTATCCGATCGCGACGATGGCGAGTGCGATGACTCCGAACCACATGAGAGAAGCTGGGGGGTCCTGCAACAGCCAGAAGGAGCCTTCGTCGTATCGCTGGGTCGACGTGGTGTAGTTGGCCGTTCCATTGGGTGATATCGTGAGCACCATGAGCCACGCGGTCCACCCGATGGAGGCCGTAAGCGCCGCGGCCAGCCCCGGCACGAGCAGGAAGTGACGCGTGCGCAGACTTGTTAGAAACCGGGACTCTCCCCGCCCCGATGACGCGACCAACGTCGGCGGCGGCATCGACGGAGATGCTGGAGATTGCGGAGCTACAGCGACGTCGCGAGACGTTCGCCACCCACAAAGAATGTTCGGCAGCGTCTCCATTTTCCACGCGCCCTCGGTGTCGGAATCGATCGTCCTCGCGCAGTCCCGCTGTGGCTGAAGGATCAAATTAGTACAAGTGGTCGTCGTGGCGGCGCTACATATAACTTTGTGTCTTGGCGCGGCGGACGGCGTCAAGATCGCTCGCCAACCAAAATAAAGTCCCGACAGCACCGCATCACCACATTGTGCCGCTTGTCTCGTGCAGATCATGCCTGCAGTCAAATATATTCATCGCGGTGACCAAAATAAAGCCGACGGAGAATGTCCGAGCGGAGGATTAGAGAGAGATAAAGCGTGTCACGTGCTCACCGAAGGTTCGTCGCTTCACCCAGCGGCGACTTGGCGCGATATCTCTTGGGCACTGCGAGCGCTGAGAGCTTTTCCCCCTGACCCGAACTCGGTTTCACTGCTCGGCTAGCGCTCGAGCCACCACCGCCAGCCCTCACCTTGGCTGAGGCGCCAGTCGAGCCCTTCACCTTTGCTGCCCGCGCGCCAGCCAACGCAATTCGAGACTGAGGTGGTGTCTTATGTGACGAACTGGACATGTGGGCGCTCTTGTGGGTTGCCGTGGCGCGGTCGCTGTGCTTGCCCTGGTCGGTTGTTGCGGAGCTGCTGGTCGTAGCTTCCTCCACCTTCGCGACTTCCTCAACATGTGTGTCCACCGAGCTCGTGGAGGACGTGCTCGCGCTCGACGTGACACTCAGCGTACGAGTGAGAGTGGCATTGATCGTAGGCGGTTGGGAGTCATCGCCTTCGAGCTTCTCGCTAACCACCTTGGTCGCTTCAAACGCGGGGAAAGTAGTCGACTGCTTCGTCGGCGTCGTACCGGTTGGCGCGTCCAGCTGGAATGCACAAGACAAGTAAGCATGGTGAGTGGTACAATGGTCTACGGCATATTGCAGCCGGCATTCACATGAGAACGCACCTTTCTCTTCTTCAGGAAGACCTCGAGCTCCTGCAGCCTTGTGGAGGAATCGGTCACACTCTCGTCAATCGCCTTCTGGCTTTGCTCCGACACCGACTCGAGCTTGCGCTTGGCACTCGTCACGTTCCGCTGAAGCCCGTCGCCAAGAGACGTACAGCTGCCAGCCATCGTCAGCTGAAGGTCCTTGTGCTCCCCGACGAAGTTTTGCACAAGCTCGTTCTTCTTTGTCCTGAGGAAGCAGTTGTGGTCCGATTGGCGCTTGAGCAATTCAGAGAAGTCCATACGCTCCGTGTTGGCCGCGTCGCTCGCGTTACTCTTCCATTCAGTCAGCGCGCTCTTCTGAATGGTGATCAGCGACTGGTGGTCCGCACTGAGGTTGTGTTCCTTGCTCTTCATGTCCGTCATGTGCTGCTCGAGCTGCTCCAGTTCACCTGCGTGCTTCCCACTGAAAGCCCCAAGCGCCTCGACTGACGATTTGATCTCAGACTCGGAGACCTGCTGAATCTGAGCCAGGTGCTTCTCCTGCGCGAGCTTGTTCTGTTCGAGCAGTACGGTTTGCTCCTGCAGCTTCTCGGTCTGAGCCTTCGCGCACGTGTCCACGAACTGAGTCAATTGTGTCTTCAGGCTGTCGAACCGGTTCTGCTGTTCCGCGTGGCTGTCCTTTAACGCCGCTACAAGCAGCGCGTTGTTTTCCGTCAGCTGCTTGGTCTGTTCGTCGATCGACATCTCAATGGTGGCTTGCAGCTCCAGCAGCTTGTCGCTCTGTTCGTTCAGGAATGTCTCCATCTCGTCGCGAGACTTTGCTGTCAGCTTCCGCACTTGATCCAGGAATGTCAGGCGCCGTTCCTTCGAGTTGGCGACCTCCCGAGCGGCGGCGTCGGCGTGGCTCTTGCTGAGCTCAACAAGGTTGGTCAACTGCTCTTGCAGGACTTTGTGTCGTTTCCTGGCAAAGTCGTTCAGCTCCTGACGATGCAGCTCGTTCGACTCTTGGCTTTTCGCATCTTCTTCCGTCGACTGGGCACTCCACTTGTCAAGGAGACTGACAAGAGCACTCACATTTTTGTCCAGCTTCGCGAGGTCCTTTGAATGCGTTGTCTCCAGTTGGTTCACGGCCTTCGATAGGTCACCGAACATCTCCTCCTGCAGTTTCTGGTGCGTTGCCAACCGCTCTTGGAATTGCGCAATTTGAACGGACGACTCGCCCGTGAACACGGACGTCAGCTCCATGTTGGCATCCTCGACCTGCTGCTTACGTCCTGGACAAGCACAAAACATCAGTAAGGCCGAAGTCGCAAGTCACGACACAGATGAGATAATGGCAGGTCTCTTACCAATCTTCGCGAGAAGCTGGTGGACACGCTCTTCGCTGTCCCGGAACAACTTGGTCGCAGCCGCACCGTTCGCAAGCAAAACCTTCTCGTTCTCCTCGAACGCGTGCAGCTTCTGCTTGGTATCGGCCAGATTCGCTGTGGTTTTGCTGAGCTCATCCTTTGTCGCGCGAAGCTCGTTTTCAGATTGAGCCAATCTAACTTCCAGCTCCTTTTTCGCCGCGTTGAGCGTGAGCAGTTCCTCTCTCTGGGTCTCGACGGTCTCCTCGAGCTCCTTGCCCATCTTGCTTCTGGCTTCAAGCTCATCTTCCAGTTCGAGAATCTGCGCGGACTGGCCAGCGATGCGCTCCTCCATCTCGGCGAACTGCGCAGGCGGAAGGAAGATGCCATCCTTTTGTCGGGCTGCCTGCAGGGCTGACCGCAGCGACTCGATTTCGCTGCCGTACTCCCTGAGCAGCCCTGATCTAGCCATCTTCTGATTGACCTGGGGCTTGTTCTTGATGCTCTTGGCTCGGTGTGCGTACTCCAACGTGCTCATCGTCTCGTCGACGCTATCCGCGCATGGCGCTAGCGTCGCGATGATCGTGGTCTTTGCTCGTCCACCTAGAGATTCCTGCAGCAACCGCGTGAGCTTGCTGTCGCGGTACGGGATATGGGGGTGATTGTCGACCAACGCGGTGATCACTCGTCCGAGCGTCAGCAGACTCTGGTTGATGCTGCCAGCTTCACGAGCGCGGGCATTGCGAGCACCTGAGCGGCCGACGCACTCCGACCCTGCGAGATCAACAAGGTTAAGCTGTCCGATGCGCAGCAGGTCGTCCCCGGCGGTCGCGGCGCTGTTCTCCTTGCAGTGAATGCGGATTGTGAAGATGCTGTGCGACCGACTCGAGTTCTCGTTCATGAGCGTCTCCGACGTGACCCGGTTCTTAACGCCCGTCTCGAGCAGCTCGAACACGTGGTCCGCGGTCGTGGTGGTGACTTCGAGCAAGTTCTGGCAATAAATCCCGCCGCGCTTGGGATCTTCCATCAGGCGCAGCTTCTTTTGGTCCTGGGGCTCCAGCAAGTCCATGAGTTCTTCGTTGTAGATCTGCAGGAAGGAGATCTTGACGCTGTACTCGCCCTTCATCGCCTGCAGCGTGTCAAAGATGTACCGCACGCTGCGCGGGATGATGCCGGCCATCTCGTGTTCCGGCGACAGCTCGCCCTGCATGGTGTACGTCTTGCCCGTTCCCGTCTGGCCGTACGCGAACACGGTGCAGTTGTATCCGGCCAGCGCCTCGTCCACCGCGGGCTTGACCGTCGCGCGGAAGACGTCCTTTTGCGTCGAGTACTGGCCGTAGACCTTGTCGAAGGCGTACGACTTGCGCTTCATGACGGCCACCTCGCTCGAGTTGGGCTTGCACTGCACGATCGCGGTGCGCGCGGCGCTCTTCTCGCGCTCGTTCAGCGGGCGCACGCGCACGGCCACCTGCACGTTCGTGTCCTGCGGCGGCGGGGGCGCCAGGGGCGACGTGGACGCCCGCGCGGCCGACGCAGCCGTGGACTTGCCCACTGGCGAGTGCCGCAACGGCGTCGACAGACTGCTCGCAGTCGCCGCCATCTCGTCTTCTGCTTGTGTTCGGGGGAGAAACCAAGTCGCCCTTTCTTTTTATTCCCTGCGCCGAAAGAGACTGTGAGCACGTTGTAGCTGGGGTTACACCCCTTCGAGCGCGGCTGGACGCTTACCGAGACGCCGCTGCTTCGGTATGCCGCCTGGGCGGGAGCTCGATCGATCGCGCGCGTTCCTCGCTCGACGTGCTTTCCCCGCTCGATGCGGCCTTTCTCTCTTTGTGGATCGACAGGCGAAAAAAGCGCGCGCTTTTTGGGATTTGCTTTTGTTTCGCCTTCAAGGTTCAAGCCGTTTGAACTGGAGAGAGGGTTACACTCTGGGTTACTCTCTGGGCAGACGCATAGTGGACGGCAAGAGTGGATCCGCCCCTCGCAACCCTGGCCCCTCCACAAATATCGTTAAAATACCGCTCAAATACCGGTATATACCAGACTGCTCAATAGAAGGCGCGGTCGGCGCCCCAACCAACCGCCTGGGTTGGTTGACTGGAAGCCACAGGCAAAGGCCACACACTTGCGGCAGCTATCTATCGCTCGCTTGCTTGCTCTCCAGGTCGATCGCGGCGGCAGCTACTGCACCTACAGACACGGGAAGGATCATGACGGATGCGGCGGTGAGCGCGCACCTGCTGGACGCCAAGCAGTCGTTCGCGTCGTGCGACTTCGGGCTGGACCGGCGGCTGACCAAGGCCGTGGCCAAGATGCAGTTCGTGTACGCGACGCTGGTGCAGGTGCACTGCATCCCGCTGGCCATGCAGGGCAAGGACCTGCTGGTGCGCGCGCGCACGGGCTCGGGCAAGACGGCGGCCTTCGCGCTGCCGCTGCTGCACAAGATCCTGCAGCACAAGCAGGAGGCGGACGCGTCGGCGTCGGCGCCGTCGGTCAAAGCGCTTGTGCTCGTGCCGACCAAGGAGCTGGTCGAGCAGACGCGCCGACACATGCACGAGCTCATGTACTACTGCCGCGACGTGGTGAGTCTGCTGGCGCTCGGCGGCCAGAGCATGAGCGCGCAGCAGGCGCTGCTGCGCGACGTGCCCGACGTGGTGATCGCCACGCCTGGAAGACTGGTGGCGCACCTGCAGGCGGGGAACCTGTCGCTCAAGGACTCGGTGCAAACGGTCGTGATCGACGAGGCTGACCTCGTGCTGTCCTTTGGCTACGGCGAGGACATCCGCGCGATCTTCAACAGCCTGCCCAAGGCGTGCCAGAACTTCTGCATGTCGGCCACGCTCAGCCCGGAGCTCGAGAAGCTCAAGAAGTCGGTGCTGCACAACCCCGCGGTCGTCAAGCTCGAGGAGGGCGAGACGGACGGCAAGCTGCAGCAGTACTACTTGACGGTGCCCGGCAAGGACAAGGACCTGCTGCTCTACGCGCTCATCAAGCTCGGCGTCGTGCACGGCAAGGTCATCTTCTTCGTCAACACGACCGAGGCCGCGTACCGCCTCAAGCTCTTCTTCGAGCAGTTCCTCATCAAGAGCGCCGTGCTCAACGCGCAGCTGCCGCACAACTCGCGCCAGCACATCATCGAGGAGTTCAACCGAGGGCTGTTCGACTACCTGATCGCGACGGACGACAGCGTCGACCGGGACGTCGGCGACAGCGACAGCGAGGAGGAGGAAGACGACGACGATGAAGAGGAAGCGAGCGAGAACGGTGAGGAAGAAGACGACCAGAAGGACGAGGACGAGGAGAAGGACGAGGACGAAGAGGAGGAGGGCGACGATGACGACGATGAAGATCAGGACGGCGCCACCGACGATGCTGACGACGACGACGACGACGACGACGCGATGGACAGCGACGACAATCAGGACAACGAGTCGGAGGCGGGGGAGGAGGCGGCCAAGGCGGCCCCCAAGAGCGCCAAGAAGGGCGTCAAACGGCCGCGCGATGAGTCGTACGGCGTGTCGCGCGGCGTGGACTTTCGCGGCGTCAACTTTGTCATCAATGTGGACTTCCCCAAGAGCGTGCGCGCGTACACGCACCGCATCGGCCGTACGGCTCGCGGCGGCGCGAGCGGCTCGGCGCTTTCGCTGGTGGACCTGGGCAGCGAGCGGCAGGAGCGCGCGCTTGCGAGGGTGCAGGCGAGTCAGAAGTCGGTGCTCACGGCCTCGAACGACCTGCTCAAGCAGCCGGCCGAGCTGTCGTTTGACATGAAGGAGATCGATTGCTTCCGCTACCGCGTCGAAGACGTTCGACGCGCCGTGACGCGCGTGGCGGTGCGCGAGGCGCAGCTCGCGGACGTGAAGAAGGAGATCCTCAACTCGGACAAGCTTGTGTCGCACTTTGAGGCCAACCCGCGCGACCTGAACATCCTGGAGCACGACAAGGCCATCGGCACGGCGCACGTGCAGCCGCACCTGGCCACGATCCCGGACTACCTGGTGCCGGTCGCGCTGCAGCCGGCGGCGCCGGCCAAGAAGAGCAACAAGAAGAACAAGCGCATGCGGACGAGCGCGACGGGTGGCAAGCGACGCACGGACAACGACCCGCTGCACACGTTCTCGGCGGGCTCGCTCGGCGAGGTGGACGGCGGCGACAACGACAACGACGCCGAGGACAAGAAGGAGACGGTGGAAGACCGTATCACGTACGGCAACTCGGGCGTGGGCAAGAGCACGGCCGGCCGACAGGCGTGGAAGAAGTCCCACCGCAAGGGCCGCTTCAACCCCAAGACGATCGCCAAGAAGAAGTACAAGATGAGCAAGGGCCACAGCCACTAGCGTGCTGACAAGGCAGGCGAGCGGGCGAGGGGCACGAGACACTGCTACCACTTCCTTGGCTCTCGTGTGCTGTCCGCTGCGGCCTTCGTACCTTTCAAATATATCCTTGATATTGACTGTGTGTTTGCCTCGATGTGTCTTGGCCACTCGCGCATCGATCCTGCTCATCAGTCAACTCTCAACTCGCCTTAGTGATCCCCAGCACTCGACTAACGCGCCTTACGACAGCTCGCGCGGAGCGCCGGACGCGAAGGGCGGGAGCGCGACTGGGCGGCTGGTGCCGAAGAACCTCAACGCCGCGGGCGGCGAGTTGGGCGGCGAGTTGGGCGGCGGCACGAAGGCGGCGAAGTCGCCTCCTGCGGCGGCTTCCTGCTGCAGCAGCTCGCGCCAGAGCTCGTCTCTCGCGACTGCCTCGGCCATGGGCAGCTCGTCGCTTTGCCACTCGTCTCCGACGTTGACAAGCGCGGCGTCGGCCTTGGGCTTCATCGCCTCGAGCACGGCGTGCTTCTTGTCGAACACGTAGTCCAAGAGCTGCAGGCTGCGCATGTGGTCCAGGTGCTCGCGCTCGATGAACCGCAGACGCTTCTTTTCGGACAGCGTCTTGGCCGTGGCCCGCGCCGCCAGAATCTCCGGCGGCTGCTGGAACATGGTGCTCGTGGACGCGGACAGTGTGAAGGGCTGCTCGAGTCGGCTGCGACGCAGCAGGTCCTGGCGCATGGCCGCGAACTCGCGCGTCAGCTGTTGCTCCTCGAGCGCAAGAGCCTTCATGGCCGCCACTTGCTGCTGTTGCTGGCGAGTGCGGTCGTCGGCGAGAGCCTGGCAGTGTGCGCGGTGCACCTGGTCCCAGTGCCGCTGGTCGTCGACCTTGGCGAGCTGCCGCTCCCGCAGCGCGTCTCGAGCGTCGCGCATCTCCTCGTTCTGCACATGGCGAGATATCATGGCCACGCTGGCAGAAAACGCGCGCGCCATGTCCGTGTCTCGCGCACGCTCGAGCTTTACGCGGAGCCGCCGCTGCCGCTCGTTCTCCTTGGACGGAGCAGGGGAAGAGGTCAACGGAGCTGGATAGTCTTGGTGAAGCTGGCGACTTGGCAAGTGGGTCGACGAGGCCACGGGGATCGCTGGCGCCGACGCGCTGGACGACAACGCGTGCTGTCGGCCGCACTTGTTCGCACCGGCAGGCATTTGCCCCTGTTGATATCAGCCAGGCATTGTCAGTTCGTCTTCTATCCAGCGAAGTAGTACAATGGGAGCCACTTTACCGTCAGCGATGGCGCAGTCTCGACCGTCGGCGGGATGTCGGCGTACTCGCGGTAGTTGAACGCGGCAGCGGCCTCGCTCACGCGTGTCATCTTGCTGAATGGGTGGTCTACGAGCTGGTCGCGGTGGTGGCTGCCGCTGTCCGAGGCTAGCTCGCCAGTCGCTTTCTTCCTGGTGTCGTAATTGTTGCTGGGCCGGGGCAGTCTCGCGTTGACGTGCTCGATCAGGAAGCGCTCGCCGAACCAGAGCCGACACGCCTGCACGAGCATGCGCACCGACACGAACGCCGTCTGCTCGGAGATCGACTGCTCCCACTGACGGTACGCGGCGTCGTCAACGCGCAGCTCGAACGCCGCCAGCAGTTCACGCACGCGGGACCTCGCCACACCACGCGCATCCGAATCTTCACCGTTGTCGAAGACGGAAAATAGCTGCACCATTCGCTCGCATGCCGCCACGAACTCGAGCTGCCGCCTTGACCACTTGCCGTCGCCGCGATTGCCTGGCTGCCTTGTCCTAGAGTGGTGGCCGCCCTGCGAATCGGCCGCCGCTGCGTCTATTGACCGATTGAGCATGCGCTTGGACACGTCCGAGCCGTAGGGCAGCATCTTCTTGAGCGTCTTGATGGCTGCCGTCGACTGCGCGTGCACCAGTGCCATCGCTTGACGGTACAACCGCAGCTCCTCGACCTCATCCCGGCCTGAAGGTGCGTTGACTACCAGAGAGGCCTTGCTGCTGCTGGTTGGCTGGTCAGGGGCGGCATGTTGATGGCCACTGAGTGACAGTCGTGGGACTTGGAGCGCTGGCGAATCGACCGGCATCTCGAGTGTCTCGACGCTCGACTGGACGCCATGAAAGGTGTGAGCGATGGCACCTTCCTCACATTTTAGATACACGTAGTGTTCTGAAAATAGGCAACATCCAGCGAGAGAACTTGGCCTGGAGGGTCAGCAGCAAGGCGAACAACAGCAGCAAAATCATGTATATGCCACATACCAGGGACGAGAAAGGCAGGCGCTGGCACTGGCACGGCCCCCCGAGCGCTCCCAGTCGGTATCTAACTCTATGATCTATAGGCTGTCAGCACACAGAGACCCTTGATAAAGTACTGAACAGCATGCTTGTTTACAGCAGCGGCGCCAGGAGGTGGGCGTCGTTCAGAGCGCTGTGGCGAATCCCGTACAGCAGGTATACGAGCAGCCCACAGGTGAGCCAGATCCCGACGCCAGCCCTGAAGCAAACAAAGCGTCAATACAAAATGTTAGCGCAGGTGGTTAATCGGGGCCGCGCCGTCCAACTATAGGCTCAACAGGATGTCAGCGTGACGTACCACCCGGATGCAGGGATGCTTGACATCATGTAGATGTTGGACAGGATCCCAATGCACGGCACGAGCGGGACCAGCGGGCACTGGAATGAGGTAGTCGTCGGGCTGTAGACAAGGAGTTTGGGGCATTAGTCGTCAGAGCTTTCCTCGCTTTTCTCGCGGTCAAGAAACAACTCATGACAGTCAAACGTACCTGAGGTGTCCAAGGCGCTGGATGGTGACGAACGCGGCAATGGCGCACGCACCAAGTGCGGCCTGCATTCCCCAGTGCAGGTCTAACACGAACGAGAGCGACAGCGCGAAGCACGCCACCACGTAGATGAGCACGCGGTGCACGACGCCCGCGCCGCTGAGAGGCGGCTTCATGCGCAGCAGCAGCACGCCAGCGTTGACGAACGTGAACACTTGGAGCGTGCCGCACGAGATGACGTTGGCCAGGAAGTCCAGATCGAACACGAACGAGATGATCGCGACGAGCAGCCCCGTGAAGATGGTGCTCGCCACCGGCACGTGCGTCTTCTTGTTGAGTCGCGCGAACACGTCCGGGAGCAGGCCGTCCTTGGCCATCTGGTAAAAGATCCGCGGCTGGCCCATCAGGCACGTGAAGGCGGCGGTGGTGAGACCAAAAATGGAGCCGAAGGACACGATCCGTCCGGCCCAGGGCACGTGGTGGTACACGAACGCGTTGACGAGCGGCACGTCACCACCAAGCGCGCTCACCGGCGCCATGCCTGTCACGACAAGCGAGACGCCTACGTAAATCGCCATTGAGATCAGCAGCGATCCGATGATACCCTTGGGCAGCGTGCGCTGAGGTTCGTGCACCTCCTCCGCCAGGCATGCGACCATATCGAAGCCGAGATACGCGAAGAACACGACACCTGCACCGGTCATGACGCCATGGAAACCTTCGGGCATGAAAGGCTCCCAGTTGGCGGCCGTAACCTTGGTGCCGCCGTATGAAATCACGAACAGCAGCACGGAGATGTTGAGCAGCGTGACGAACGCATTGAACTTGGCCGATTCCTGCGGAGCATCCACCACGATTGCAAGATCATCAGCCCCCTTGTAACCCAAGAGCGGACACTTGCCAACACCAAAGCCATGGAACGTACGTGGACGCCGCCAAGCAGGATCAACGTGCAGGCTATCACAAGCAGCGCGGCGAGGAGACTGCAGGACACGCCCAAGAGGTCGGCGCGCACGAGCCAGTGCGGGATTTCCAGGCCCAGGTGCTGGAGGAACTGCTCCGCGTACGCCGCCCAGCTGCGCGCGATGCCCGCTGCTCCGTCACAACCGCCGTCGGCGTGGTCAGTCAACATTCGCATGGGTAACAGCCGCAAGTACTGGGCAACAGAACCAACCTGCCGAGATGCCGTAGCCGAGCGTGAGGTTCCAGCCAATGAGCCACGCGGCCAGCTCGCCGAACGTGAGGTACACGAACGTGTAGGCCGAGCCGGTGACAGGCACACGCGCGGCGAACTCGGAGTAGGTGAGCGACGTGAAGATGCACGCGACGCCGCTGATGAGGAACGAGAGCGAGATGCCCGGGCCCGCGATTTGCGCGCCGACGCCCACGAGCGAGTACACGCCGGCGCCCACGGAGCAGCCCACGCCGTACGCGATCAGGTCGGGCAGCGTCAGGCACTTCTTGAGCGTGTGCTTGCTCAGGTGCAGGCTCTCGAGCGGCTTGACGCGCGCTACGGCCGCCAGGAGCTGGTCCATCGCGTCGGCAGCAGCAGGGAAAGCGGTGGAGACCGGGGGGCGGAGACGCTGCTGGGGAGAGGGAGAAAGGAAGCGAATGCCCTGGAAAGGACAGCGGCCGGGCGAATTGGAGGGGGGAAGGGGCGCGGAAGTACACTAATCCGATGCTGGACGCACCGCTTCCTTCGTTCTTTCCGACGCTCCAGTCCAGCGCATCACGCGTGGGATCGACCAATCAGCGCGCGGCAGATGTGGGTGCGAGCCGAGCCGAGCCGAACAACATATGCACTGATGACCGAGCCGAGCCGATGGAGAGCGAGAGTGAAGGTCTCCCCGCGCTTTGCTGTTTCGCGGGTTTTGAAAGGGAAAGCCAACGCCTGCGATACAGAAAGCAAGAGAGAGCGAGAAAGGACGTCCAGTGCTCGACTCGGGGTGTTAGCGCTGGGATATTGAGGGAGGGAGCGCGCTGCTGCAGTTGTTCGCGCGTCCATGTCGTTGCTGCGTCGGCGGCATGTCGGGGACGGCGGCGGGCAGGCGCCGGCGTTCAAGCCGTTCGTGCTGCCGGTCAAAAAGAAGGCGGCGGCGGCCTCGCATGGCGGCGATGACGGCGACTGGGAGGACGAGTCGGCCGCGCACAACCGGCAGGCGCTGCGCACGGGCGCCTCGCTGGCGGTCAAGCGCCTGCCGTTCCTCTCGTTCGTGCAGATCGAGCCCGAGCGCCGCGCGCAGAAGCTGTGCCGGCCGTTCAAATCGCCCTGTGCGGACGGCATGCGCACGGCTGAGAGCAACCGGCTGCTCCAGGTCAAGACGCTCGGCATGCGGCGCCGGTGGTCGGGCATGCCGGTGACGCCGCTCATCCGCCACGACCTCCCGCCGCTCAAGGTCGACGTTGAAGACGAACACGTCCCGGAGATCGTGGAAAGTGATCCAGTTCCAGCAGCGCCCGTCAAGCCTGTGGAGAACGCGCCGCCTCCGCTCGTTCTATGGCAGAGCGAGGAGGACCCGGACGTCAAGGTCGTCGTGCCCGAGATCGTGGGCAAGTTCCTGCGTCCGCATCAGCGCGAGGGTGTGCAGTTCATGTTCGACTGCGTGTGTCAAGTCCGCGGGTTCGACGGCCAAGGATGCATCCTCGCCGATGACATGGGTCTGGGCAAGACGCTGCAGAGTATCACGCTCATGTATACGCTCTTGATGACGGGTATGACGATGGAGCCGACGATTAAGCGGGCGATCGTCGTGTGCCCAACGTCGCTCGTCAAGAACTGGGATGACGAGATCATCAAGTGGCTGCACGGCAAAGTCAAGACGATCGCGCTCTTTGAGGCCAACCGTAGTGCGGTGATCAAGGGGATCAGCCAGTTCATCGAGGGCAGCAAACGACCGCGGCCTGGGTTCTCGGCGCAGGTGCTCATCATCTCGTACGAGACGTTCCGCATGCACGCCCAGCGGTTCATCGACGAGTCTCGGTGCTGCGACCTGCTCATTTGTGACGAAGCCCACCGACTCAAGAATACGAACTCCCAAATCAACCGCGCGCTGTCATCGCTGGCTTGCCGTAAGCGCGTGCTGCTGTCCGGTACACCGATGCAGAACGACCTGGAGGAGTTTTACGCGATGGTCGACTTCACGAATCCCAACATCCTTGGCACACCAAGCGAGTTTCGCAAGAACTACCTCGGGCCGATTCTGGTGGGGCGGGAACCTGACTCGACAGATCGCGAGCGCAATGTGGCCCAGTCGTGCTCGGCGATGCTGTGTGAAATCGTCAACCAGTTTATTCTTCGGCGTGGCAACATCCTGAACGCGAAGCACCTCCCGCCCAAGCTAATGCAAGTGGTGTGCTGCCCGCTCTCCCAGTTGCAGGAGCAGTTGTACTCGCACTTCCTGGAGTCCAGTGCGTTCCGCGCGATGATGAAGCGAGAGAACGCCAACGTTTTGTCGTCAATCACCGCGTTGAAGAAGCTCTGCAACCACCCTCTTCTGATCTTTGACGAGATGGGAAAGAGCAACACCAAACTGCCCGGCTTTGAAAAGTGCGCGCACTTCTTCGCGGCGGCAAGATCGGGAGGAGATGCCAACCCCGGTGACTCGTCATTGAATCGGCGGGGTGTATCGAGCGAGCGCACGTGCCACCCTGAGTGGTCGGGCAAGATGCTTCTCCTGGACCGGCTCATGATGTGCATGCGCAAAATGTCCGACGACCGCATCGTGATCGTCTCCAACTATACCCAGACGCTGGACGTCGTGTCGAGCTTATGCCGACAGCGTAACTTGCCGTTCGTTCGTCTGGACGGCACCACGTCGGTGAAAAAGCGCAAGAAGCTCGTCGACACGTTCAACGACCCGACGACTAACTCATTCGCGTTCTTGCTGTCGAGTAAAGCCGGCGGGTGCGGTCTGAATTTAATCGGCGCGAACCGCCTGGTGCTCTTCGATCCCGACTGGAACCCAGCGACCGACAAGCAAGCGGCCGCACGAGTGTGGCGCGAGGGGCAGAAGAAAATGTGTTACGTGTACCGCTTCCTGGCGACCGGGACACTCGAGGAGAAGATCTTCCAGCGCCAGTTGTCGAAGGAGGGGCTGCAGAACATCGTGGATGACAAGGAAGAAGTCAATTCGTTGTCGTCCAAGGACTTGAAGCGGTTGTTTGTCTTCAGGAAAGACACGGTGTCTGATACTCACGACCAACTCAAGTGCAGCCGCTGTCAATGGCGGACAGATGATGCCACCAGCAACGAGAGCGCAGTCATCACAATCGATAGTGACGACGACATCGAAGCGATGAATGACGACGGTAGCGGTAACGTCGAGAAACCCGATGGAGGCGAGGACGCTGATGGCGACGCAGGTTGCAGTCATGAGAAGCGTTACCACCCTCAGGTCGGCATGCCTCCCGAAGAAGACCTGAATAGCTGGGGCCACCACTTATCGTACGACTCGGTTGACGATGCGGTGATGCAAGCAGCGCTTCGCCACGTGCAGACCGACTTGGTCAGCTTTGCGTTCAGCTGTCGTGTGGACTGGGAGTTGCTTCAAGAGCACCAAGCTCAGAACGAAGAGAAAGAGAACCAGCGCGAAGAAGAGCGGAAGCGTCGGCGCCTGGAGAAGATTGAAGCGGCAAACGAGAAGCAATCGCTAGAGACGAAGGCGAAGAAATCTACGAAGAAGCGCAGGTCTCGCGGCGACGACAGCGAGGAGTCTGAGGACTTCACGGAGAGCAGCAGCAGCGACAGCGAGATCGAGGAGGACGGCGCTGGAAGTAGCGCGGACGAAGAAGAGCACGAGACGATGGCTGACAGCGACAGCGAGGTGGAATACGCAATTCCGACTCGTGGTTCTGAAGAAGTAGAGGGTCTGGCGACTCAAGCAACGCCATCGACTCCTCGGCCGGTTGCGCTCCACAACGTGACGTCACCCCATCCTGTCGAAACGGCCAAGGCGCCTTCGCATACGCTGTCGCCTCCGACATCAACAAGCGCGGCCTCCAGTGGGTCGGCGTCCAAGCACGTGACTTTCGACACTAGCGCCGAGCTTGATTTGAGTGATGCTGGGCCACCTTCGAAGCGGCCGAGGATCTCGACCTACGTCGACGCGGATGATGATGACTTCGACGACGACGCGCGACAAGTTGGAGTGTCGGCACCGCCTTCAACGGCTAAAGAGCACGCGCCAGTGTCTGCAGAGCGAGACATCATGGAGGAGGAGCACAAGGAGAGCGAGTGGTATGACGAGGAGTCTGGCTGGAGCTGCTCACGCTGTACACTAGAGAACCCGCTCGAGAACGACGTGTGCGCCGGCTGCGGCCTCCGCTTCCGTCGCTCCCGGCTGCGCGCGCTCCCCGTCGACTCGGATGTGGAGTGAACGCCAATACGGTAATATGGTCTACATGATCATATTCATTTCTGGACACTGCTGACGCTGGTGTATTTGTTCACACGCATCGTTCTCCTCCTGTTCAGTTGGGCTTTGACACTCTATTTGGCTCGGTCGAGTGCGAGAACGCCTTCGCGACCGTGCTCGCCTCTTCTTCTCCCAGCAGAGCCCACAGCGCGTCCGTCTTCTTGCTGATCTCGCCTCCGCCGTGCGAGTCAGTAGCGGCTGTGGGCTTGCTCTTGATACTTCTTGGCCGGCGCTGCTGTTGCTTGGGAGTCGCGGTCTTGTAGGCGCGCCGCAGACTGCGCTCTTCCTCTTGCAGCGCGCGCCAGACCGCGTCCGCGTCCGCCTTGACCACTTTCTTCTCCATCGCCTGCGACTGGTTCGTGTCGTCGGGTGCTTCAGCGATAGAGACGCGATCCATCTTGGCCGCAAGAGTTTCTTCCTCCTGGACAACCTTCGAAGCGGTTCCGCTTGTCGAGGCCAAAGGATCCAGGCGCAGCACGAGCGGTTCAACGAACGGATTCGTCGGCTCGAGCGCTCTCATGCGCTGAGCGTCCGCCATCGCCCCCTGATAGTGACACACATCGGCATGGTAACGTCAGCGACCAACTTACTCGTGGTGTTATCCGCTCTACTCACCGCGTAGTCACCCAATCGCTCTCTCGCCAGCGCACGACGGTACAGCGCCTTGACACAGTTGGCGTTCATCGCGAGCGCCTCGGTGCAGTCGCGTTCGGCCATTCGCAGACGCTTCTCGTCGCTCCCACCGGCCTCCAGCAGAGCCCACGCGCGGTTCAATCGGACGGCGGCCTCCACTTGCCGCGCCCCGCTCTTGTCTGCTGCGCCGCCCAGTGGCTCCAGCGCAGCGGTGTACGCGCGCTCGGCTTGCACATACTGCTGCAGCTTGAAGTGGGCGTTCCCCTCGCTCTTCAGCGCCTCCGCCTGCGCGATAGCGTCCGGTGCCGTCGCCATTCTGGTGCCGTGTTGCCGTTTTCATTTTGCGCACGAGTATCCATGGGGCATGGGTATCTTTCTACGCTCGCGACCTTTCGATTTACGACGTTATCATTGGTCGAAAATGTGCTTATCAAAGAAATATAAGCCAATCCGAAATGGCAAAAAGAGGGATGTGCGCCCATCGATTGGCAGAGGCTGAGAGGGAGAGATACCCAGTTCTGACACCCGGACGGGCTTTGGTTGAATTTGTATTCGATTCTACTATGGCATACACTTTGACCCGACCCTTAGTCTAATGGCACAGACACGTCGGGCTTCGAAGTATGCGAGGCACACCCACAACCACAGATACACAGACAGAAACAGGCAGCACACAGGAACGCGAAACTCGTGCTCGTTGGCGGACTCGAACCCGCGCCGGACGAAACTCGCACCGTAGCGAAAGCTCCACACACCACTCAGTCAAGTGGCAAAGACTTTTGCTATGGCATCAAAACATATACCCAAACAAATACAATAATTGCCAAGTAGTTTGCCGCCATGTCGGCGGCATTTCGCCACCGCCGACGAGTTCACTGCCTTCAGCAGCGTCGGTGCTCTCTGTATACATGGATGGGACCCCGACTATTGCTTCGCAAATGACCAGTTGAATGCAGAGTGGGACGTGATTCCGCGAGCTCGCGCCGAGTTTTTCTTTTATTTTCAGTTGGGTCATTTGCTTGCTGTCAAGCGCATTGCATTGCTCGCGTCGACACGGAGAAGCTCACGGGTTGACGATGGCCTTGACGAAGGCCTCGACGTTGGCGGCGCGGGCGGCCGTGTTGTCGGGCGACTCGTCGATGATCTTGATGATCTTGGAGCCCATGACGACGCCGTCCGCGAACGCGCTCGCCTGCACGTAGTGCTCGCGCGTCGACAGCCCAAAGCCGAGCGCCAGCGGGTGCGAAATGTTCTTGCGGACTGCCCAATCGCACGCACAGTCAGTCAGTCAGCGTCCTCTGAACCATCCACAAAACACAACAAGCAGACGTACTGGTGGCCATGAACTCCTCAATGTGCGGCGGCAGCTCCGTGCGCGCGCCCGTGACGCCCGTGAGGCTCACGCAGTAGACGAAGCCATGCGCGACCGAGTTGATGAGCCGCATGCGCTCCTCCGAGGTCGTGGGCGACACGAGCGCAATGTTGGCGAGCCCGTGGCTGCGCGCGGCGTCGCTGAACGGCTTGGCCTCCTCGGGCGGCAGGTCCACGATGATGAAGCCGTCGACGCCCGCGGCCTTGGCGTCCAGGCAGATCTTGTCCTCGCCGTACTGCAAGAAGTTGTTGTAGTAGCCCATGAGCACGACCGGCACGCTGAGGCCCTTGCCGCGCGCCTCCTGCACGGTCGCCAGCACGTCGTGCAGCGTCACGCCCTGGTCGATCGCCACCTGGTGCGCGCGCTGGATCGTCGGGCCGTCCGCCTGCGGGTCCGAGTACGGCACGCCCAGCTGCAGTGTTTCATACGCACGCCAGCAAACCAGTCAGCCTTGGACGGATCCCACTGCTTCAGACATACAGTGACAATGCGGGCGCACCTCAATGAGGTTGGCGCCGCCGCGCTGCAGCGCCAGCAGGACGTCGACCGTGTCCGCCGTCGTCTTGTACCCGCAGGTCGTGAACGTGATGAACGCGGCACGCCCAGAGGCCTTGGCCTCCTCGAACACCTGCGCGATGCTCTTTCTGCACCGACAAACACGTCCGTCAGCGTCTCCATTGGCCATCACATACTGGAAGCGGCAGAGGGAACGTCAGCGCCCAACACACTAGGCCAGCCGTCAAGGGAGGGTGCCAGGCGTGGGAGGAGATCGCGCGCGCGCTTACCTGTCGGTGGTCATGGCGGATGAAGAGGGGGAATGCGCTCGACGTGGCGGTAAAGGGACTGACTGATGGAGTGACTGCGTTCCGCCGTGTTTGGTCGCACTCCGACTCAACTCTGTTCATCGATTGGATGAAAATGATGTTGTTCATGTATTTCAGCCAATAAAAACACTGGTATCACAAGAAATTTCGCCACCATCCTGCTGGTCAAAAGTGAATGCACATACGAAAAGCACCGACTTTTGAGGTTGAAGCCGCTTCCCACGTACCTGCAGCAATGATTCACGTTCTGTTAGGCAAATACTGTTCATGGCGATCCCCGTGCTGATCCATAATGTCAATGGAGCTGGCTGGAACCCCCTCGACCGCTCCATTTGTCGGTCAGTCGGTGGCGACGGCGCGCTTCTTCTTGGACGGCTGGAGGCGACTGCGGATGCCGCAGGTGGAGCAAATGGGCCGGAACTCGCAGAAGAGCGAGAGGCACACGGGGCAGACGTAGGCGGTGGAGATGACCTCGCGGTGGCAGAAGCACATGGCGCGGAAGTCGACCGAGTCCTGCGTCGGCAGCTTGAGCAGCTTGCGCGTGCTCGGGTCGGGCAGGTAGACGGACAGCAGGTACTGTAGCAGCCCGCTCTGGTTGCTCGGCTTGTAGTAGATGCCGCCCGTTAGGTACGCGGCCTGCTGCAGGAAGCTCGAGTGCTCGGGCGCCAGCACGCACGCGTCCACGGCCACGCCCTTCTTCTGCGCCGAGAAGATGCCGTTCATGATGGCGATGTAGTGCGCCGACACGTCCGCCGCCTTCTGGATCACTAGGATGCGCGGGCGCAGGTCCGGCTGCTCGTTGATCGCGCGGTTGATGACTGGTCAAACACGAGTATAAAGTGTTAGCTACAGCATATCGTCTCCACCACGCATCGCCGTAGCTCCTACAGCCACACGTACAGCATAGAGAGCGCGAGAGTGCGGCGGCGATGGCCGTGCTCTGCGGCTTCGTCGGGTCCACTTCAGCGGCGCCGAGCTCCTGCAGGCGGCGCATGACGCCGGCGTTGACCTTGGCGGCCTGCTCGGCGCTGCCCGAGGTGTCGGCCTGCTCCGGGTTCGGGTACAGCATGGCGCTCTTGCCCGCGTGCGCCGCGATCACCACGATGCGGTTGCTGCGGTGCAGCAGCAGGTAGGCGTTCACGAACACGAGCGCGCTCGCAATCAGCTGCTCGAAGTCGCCGCCGTGGCCCGACGCGAACCAGTGCGCCGGGTCCGTGTCGATCACCAGCACTAGTAGGCCCTCCGCTGTGCCCTCCGCGTGCTGCGGCGCCCCGCTGCGCTGTGCGTCGCTCGGCGCCTCCATGCTCCGTCCGTCTTCGCTCTTGACGGTTCGCCTCGCAATAAAATATTGTGCAAAAGGTCCAGAGGAGTCGATAATTGCACCTGTGACACATTCAATATTATTGCCGATCGGAATACCAATTGGGTTCTTTCCAATTATTGCATGGAAACTTGTGAAATATGATTTCTGACTCGATTATACAAAAATCAAGTGATCGGTAGAGAGCAGGGGTCTGATACCATAGCTGAGTCTGATACCTTCGCCTCCCTATTTCGAATTTCAAACGTTTGAAAGAAAGAAAGAGCACCACACCAAACGGGAGCGTCAGCACCTGACGGGGCGGATCATATCAAGACAAGACGCGGACGCCGCACAGCGCGCGCCTTCCTTCCGCTCTCCCCCCAACCGTCGCGTACATCCCCAGGCCCCCTCCTTCCCCTCTACAGTAGCGGCGCAGCGATGAACGACGGGGACGTGATGATGATGTCGCCGCTGAGCGCGCGAGGCGAGCAGCGCCTGCAGCGCCTGCGCGCGTCCATCCGCCAGCGCTTCGGCTCGAGCGCCGAGGTCGTGCGGACGCTCCCCCCTGCTCACCACCACCACAGCCGCAGCGGTACTACCGCCGGCGGTCGCTCGCCCCGGTCGCGGCTGCGCCAGCGGCTCGCGCACGCGACGCAGCTCACGTCGGACGAGATCTTCTTCCAGGAATTTGGCAGCGGCGAGGACCTGCACAGCCTCGACTTCGACCTCGTGCGCGCCGACACGCCGCTGCCCAGAGCCAACGCGGCTGCTTCTACCATTACCGCAACCAGCAACGCGTCTTCGGCCGTAGCGGTACACACGACGTCGGCTTTTCAGAGCGCGCTGCCGGCGCGGTCCTCGATCGCGACGCACTCGCAACAGCTCGTGAGCCAGCTCGCGCGGCCGGCGCGCGTCCGGACGCCGAAGAAGGTGGCGCTCAAGCGCTCGCGCGTCGGAGAGAGCAGCGCCGAGCGCGCCAAGCCGCTGCAGAAGCCGCGGCTGCACGGGAGCTCGCCCTCGGCGCGCAGCCTCGCGTTCTCGATGGCGGAGGCGGCGGCGTTCCAGCACGAGCGCCAGCCGCCGACGTACCCGCAGAAGGCCGCGAGCGCGGCGTTCTACGCGCGCGCATCGCCCAGCAAGCTGCACTTCCCGTCCGTCTCGACCATGGCGCTGTTCGCGCAGCGCCAGGCGCCGCTGCGGTGAAGGAGCCGGCCCCGAGAGCGTTTGTTGTGTGGAGCGCCCGCCACTCGTCGCGTTGGCCAGCAGAGCAGTGCGGCGTGTGGATCGTGTGAGTGTTTCTACTTTAAGAAGGAAGGAGGACGGAGACCCAGGAGACAAGGAGAGCGCTGAGTGAAGTCGTCGCCTCTCGTGCCCGAGAACAAGTCTCGCCACCCCCAGTAAGTTAGCAGCAGCAGTAGCCGTAGCAGTAGCAGCAAGTGAATAGAGACGTCAGGATTTGCGCTTGTCCTCTGCACCCTCCCGTCGCTATTATCTCTGTCATTGGACTGGCGAAACACAAAGAGGCACGCAGACATTGAAAGTGAAAGCGTTGCATTCCCAGCGAGCGAGCTGCCTCCGGACCCCCGTCTCCGCTGTCCGCCGTAGAAAAAAAGCATCTAGTAGATCATGGCCTCCATGCGGTTGAGGCGCTCGTTGGTGCCGGCCGGCAGGCGGAACTTGATCATGCCCGCGAACGTGACGAGCAGCTCGGCCTTTTCGCGCAGCGTCGCGACGGCCACGCGCCGCACGTCGCCCGCGAGCTGCGTCTTGACGCGGTCGGCGTCGCGCACGAGGCACTCCATGTACCCGAGCAGCAGCACGTGGAAGTTCTGGCGGACGCTCTCGTCGAACGCCAGGAAGCGGTCCACGCACGTCGCCAAGTTGCTCGCGCTCTGCGTCGGCACCACCTCGAGCTCGTCCACAAAGCGGATCGCGTCCTCGTACTGCTGCTTCTCAAAGATCTCGAGGAAAATGTTCATGTTGAGCAGCGTCTGGAACGCGATCGCCGCCGTGCGCGCGTACTTGTTGGCGATCACCTGCACCCAGGGGAAGCGCATCCAGTTGTGCGCGAACTCCTTGGCCTGGCGGAACCACTCCTCGCGCTCCGGCTGGGCCGCGCCAAGTGTTGCGCTCAGCTGCGCGTTCAGCAACGCGATGACGCCCTCGACGTCGCCCGCAGCCTTCAGCAGCGCGAACGCGTCGTGCGGGAGCCCGCGCATCTCCGCCTTACGCGCAGCCGAGAGAATCAGCTCCTTGACCTCCTCCTCCGGCTCGTTCTTGAGCAAACGGTCGTACAGTCCGCGCGTCCGCGAGCCGTCCGTGTTGTTGGTGGATCCGGCGAGCGCATCGTACTTGCGCGTCTCCAGCAGCAGCTCGGCCAGGAGTTCCTTCTTGGCCGTGAGCTCCGAAATGCAGGCGACGTAGTCGGCGGCCTCGCTCGCGTTCGCGCGCTGGAAAGCGTGGATGTACTGGCGGATGAGACGCACAAAGTCTACCGTGGTCTCATCTTCCTCGTCCATCATCGAGTACGAAGACGTGCACCGCAGCAGGCCGTAGTGGTTGAGCGCAATCGCGAAATGCACGGCCTCCAGCAAGAAGCCCTTGGAGCCAATGTACTTGACGGCCTTCTCAAACTCCTGCGTCATGAGCAGGATCTCGAAGTACAGGAAGGCGGACAAGTTGCCGTCGGCGCCAAGGTGATTCGCGCCACTGCCTTCAAAGTGCGCAGGGCCGAACTTGGCAATGCTCTTCGCCAACCGCTCGATGGAGTACGCGCTGTCGGGCGCCGAGTTCGCGAACACGCGCTGGATAAAGCACAGTCGCTGCCACAGGTAGTCCTCAACCGTAGTGAGAATGCGGGGCTCGCTGGCGTTCGGGTTGCCGAAACACAGGAGGTTCAGCACACAGCGCTCGTACGGGTCAACGACGGCGACAGAGTCGATCGACGCACTCGTGAGTCGGTGGTAACGGCCCACGAGCTTCTCGTACTCCGCCGGGAACTGCTTCGAAAAGGCGTTTACCGACGACGCGCCCGCAGGATCCGCCATGCTCTTCTTCTGTTGTGCGCGGTATCGCAGCGCACAGAGGATGTCCGCGTCAATCGACGCGTCGCCGGCCTGCGACACACTGCCGGCCAGCTCAACGGCCTCCGCGTCTCCACCGCAGCGCAACGTGTAGTACAACAGCGCCCACGCGTTGGCGTCGGTGTTCGCAACGTCGGCACCGCTACCGTTGGCCGCGTAGCGCGAGCTCTGCAGGTAGCGCACGAATGCGCGCACGTTGGCGACCAAGTCAGGCACGCCGCCTGTTGCCAACTGGTGCTTCTGAACGATCTGCTGAACGAACGTGCGGAACTGGTTTTCCAGGAACACGCGCGCCCCGAACGCAAAACGATGCTTGAGCAGCATCGCCTTGGACTTGTCGGCCTCACCATCGCGCGCATCGGAGAACTCACGCTCCGCGAGCGTCACGCTGCGTCGCGACGCGTCTCCGCCCGCGAGCATGTCGCTCAGCAGCTCCCAGCACTTGAGCACGGCCTCCCACTTGGAGCCCACAACCGAGGACGACACGTTGTTGGCGCACACACTGCGGAAACTGCCCACGACGTCGAACTGACTGCGCGTGTTGGGCACGCGGCTGTTGTTCAGCTCGCGCACCACGCCGTAGCACTTGCGCATCTCCTCGCTCATGGCGTTGTTGTCAATGCCGTGCATCTGCGCCATGCGTCGCGGCGCCGACACGCCGTAGCCGGCGTCCGCAAAGCGCGGCTGACCACTGAAGGGCACGCCGGTCAGGCCGATGCCCGACCCGGCAGCGATGCTCTCGCTCTTGGCGCGATCCGCCGTCGCAAAGACGGACGTGCTGTCGTCCTGCTGCTGCAGCGCGCGCGAGTAGTTGCGAATGCCGAGCTGCGTGGAGCCGCCGAGGTCCTCGACCAGCCGCTGCTTGGCGCTCTCGAAGTCGTCAATCATGGCGCGGTTCATGCGATCATGCGTGGCCTCAGCCGTGCGGCGGTTCACGTCCTCGATGGCCGTGAGCACGATCATCTCGTGGTGGTGCGTCAGGTATCCCTCGAGGTCGGTGGCGCCGAGCGGCGTCTCGGCCTCGTACTCTGGCGCGATCTCGAACGCCTGCAGCTCCCTCGACAGCTTCTCGGCGTCGATGCCCTTGGACGCCAGCAGGAAGTTCGCGCGGTGGACGCCGCCGCCTGCCGACGCCGCGACGCGCTTCTTGCCCTGACGGCCAGGCGTCGGCAGCTGCTGCCGGTGGTACAGCTCGCGCGAGGCGTCGTCCAGCTGCTCCAGGCCCTTCTCGATCCGCGGGATACCCACCTCGTCGATGCCCGTCGTGAGCTTGAGCGAGCTCTGGTACAGCGCGCGGAAGTCCACCTCGTTCGACGCCATATCGGTCGCTTACTATGCAGTCGTCAGGAGGAAGTACCGTGCCGGGAAAGGACGGCGATCGATAGCTATCTATACGGAAACAATGCACGCGCGCGGAGCTCGGGCGGCGGGTAAATAGCACTTAGTCCGCGTATGAAGGCGTCGGCGGTCGCAGGGGAGAGCGAAGGTCGGCGCGCGCGCGGGAAAGGGGCGGGCGCGGGCGGCGAACGGTTGAGCGGACGGCCGCGGCGGGGTGTTTGTTCCTGGACGACTCAATTGCCAAAGGCCAAGCAAGGCGCGGGGCGGGGGAAACGAGTGCGACCATCACTCTTAGGTTCGCGGCTGTCGAGTAAAGTTCGGCTTGCGGCGTCCCGTGCTTGGATACGTGAAACGAGGGACCAGTCGGGTTGATAGAGTTATGCAGGTGTTTCATTTTCCGCCGCAGGGAGGCTGAACCTTGATCCAGGGTGGCTCTGAACTTCACTCGCTTCTGGAGCGGCGCCCTCTTGATTCCTGTGGGCGAAGGACAAGCAAAGTGTCGTGCGCGTAAGGCTGCATGAGCTAATAGTGAATCGTCGGGGTCTGCTGTATGCACTGTGGATTGTGAAGCCGTGCAAGCTCGCGCTGTTTGGAGGTTGCCGCCTGGATCGGATTTCTTGGTGCGTTTCTTGGTGTACTGGCCCTACCGCCTCTACGAGGCGACGGCGGCGCTCCGTCGCAGACGGGTTCGTGTCGGAGCAGGTGCTCAGTTGGGCAAAAATTGTTGGCGCGATGTGAGGAGAAAGATTCGTTGTGCGTCACTGGACTTGGCGATGGATGGGACGAGATACAAGCCTCTCGTTTGCCCAATTCCATTGCCAGTCGTCAGTGAAGGTCTCATTGTGCGAGCCTGCGCGCTTCCGGTTCTTTGTGTCAATTGCACAACCTGTGTGAGCCAGACGAGAAGCGATGAATTTGACGCAGAAAAAAAATTCGAACCAGATCAGCTTCTTCGCTAAAACGCTACGAATTAGTATCAAAACCAGGGTTCACGCAGCTTCTCGCAGGCCACACGAACAGGCCGACGCAGGCGCACAGCGCAGGAACGCGCGAGCAGGAAGATGTACTCGCGCTGCATGCTTGCATCGTTCTTACACTGCCTAAAGCGCAACCCACGATTGTCAATCCTCGGCTCTTGCGTCCACCCGCTCTGTAAAACCTTGACAGGCAGTGATGCCCGTCGGTCTGTGCCTCTCCTCAAGATAATCCCGCGCATGATTAGCCAATTCCCCAGTTGGCTCGCCCAAAAACAGGGTTTGGAAAACAAAGATGTGAGAAAGAACGCCGCTCTCTAAACCCAAGACGATCGCAAAACACGGGACAGCCACGTTTTCTGTCCCGAATTTCACGAAAGAACTTGGAAAAAGAGAGCGAGCGAGAAAGGGGGAGGTGGGGGGAAGAGGAGTGATGGTCGGTCCATCGTCGATCGCGCGTTTTGCCACGCTGCCGACCGCGAGGCGAGAGCGAACAAGGAAACTGGGCGCCGGCCACGCGAAAAGCGAAGAAGCCGCCACACGGGGAAGCGAAGCGACCGCCTTCCCCCCCCTCTCCATCTGCGCCTTCCCCCTCTCTAGTCGCGCGCTCCCCTCGCCCCCCCCCCCTCCCCCCCCCCTTGGCGCTGAGACCCAGGACCGCGCGGGCGAGCGAGACCGACACGTGGGGCGGAGCTAGGTAAACAAGACACGAGAGCAGGTGACGTCCTTTCTCCCTCGCTCGCGGCGTCTTCTTCCCATCGACAGGGGAAGCGACAGCGAAGCAGGCGAACAAGACCAAGAGTCAGCGTGCGCCATTCTTCTTACTCACCGGCGGTGAACCTGGCGGAGTAAACCACTCGAAAGCGAGAAACCCAACAGGACGACCAAGCATGGCGTGGACGTGTACGGTGTGCGAGTTCGCGGTCAACAAGGACGGACATGACGCGTGCGTGGCGTGCGGCTCCGAGCGGCAGGAGGAGCAGGCGGCGGCGCCCGCGTCCAACGGAGACGCGGGCGAGGACGGGAAGGTGGTGGTGATCGAGCTGCCGCCGAAGGAGAAGCTGGGCGTCAAGCTCACGCCGCCGAAGAACGGCGTCATCAACCACGGCCTGGCGATCGACAACATCAACAACCCGCTGCTGGACGGCAAGGTGCAGGCGGGCGACTTGATCGTGGCCATTGGCGGCCAGGATGTCGACGGCATGGGCTTCTCGGAGGCCATCGACTTGATCCGTAAGCTGCCGCGGCCGCTGGCCATCGCGTTCGAGATCGATAAAGTCCGGCGAGAAGAAGTCGTGCGCGAGAAGTTCAAGCGCAGCAAGGAGAACGACCTGGACAAGGAGCTCACCACGTACGCGGTCGTGTTTG